>JAGFZM010000003.1:39707-87596 GCA_017657215.1 Limnothrissa miodon | reverse complement strand
GGGCTATTTCAACAACAATAAGGTCAATCATGGATTAGGCTATGTGTATAAGAAACGGGACATAAAAACACCACCTACTCGAAAGAAATGTAAGCCTTCATCAAGAGAGCTAGTTAAAGCAAAAGCATGCCCACCTTATGCATCATTCTTTAAAAAATGGCCTTAAAAAAGAACACATTTTTGTGTGTCTTTAAGGCTTTAAGTAGCAATTTAAACTCAGAGATATTAAAGTCCAGGAAAGCTTTAATAAAGAAGTTATACACAAAACAGCATGCTGAAAAAAAACCCCGAATGCAAACAGCTAATGAGTTTGAAGACAATTTATGGTGGGGGGCAAATAATAATAATAATAAAAAAAAAAAAAAAAAGTCAGAACATCTTTCAACCAAAAGTAGATCAAAACCCGCTCTCGCACTGCCAACATTCCAGTGTCGAAAAGGGATTTAATAGCCCAGTGGACAGCAATGCCCAAACCATTATTACATCCTGGTGAATGTATTTATCATGTTCTCCCTGTGGTCCTTTCTCTGGGCATTCAATTCAACCCATCAAAATGCAGCAGAAGAAAACACAGGCTCCTTCTTGTGCAAATGATCACACGCCTAATTCAGAAAACCACATTCCTGCAAGACATAAGAGAGCGACAAGAGTAACAAGATTTTCTAGAGGGGGCAAATATTTTGATTAGGAAGTAAGGTCTGTTAGGCAGCTAAAAGCATGTTGAGTCTCTTGTGTGAAGTTTTTAGGCCAAATAACAATCCCATTTGGATGCCATTTGGGTCACTAAAAGTTATACTCAACTTCTCTATGTTAAATAGCTATCAACACTAACTATTCTATGTCAATAAGTATGTCAGTCAACATAGAAACACTTAGCTCCACCATCCCACAAATTCACCTGAAAAGTAATGAGAGTTTACTTCTTTAAGCGACCAACATCACTAATCATTACTCTCACAGCATAAAGTAAGCAGAAAATGGGTCAATAATTTGAAAGAGACAAGCTAAACATTCAGTGCATGGAGACAAACAAGAGTGTGGGTCATGGCGAATGAATGCCATTCTCCTGTCCACTGGCCTGGGAGGAGGCTAGCGAAAGAACCCTGACCATTTAAATCCGCCCATGTGTGCAAAATCCCAATGAGGGCCGGTCAAGGTCAGTAGGGGTCAAATTCCACAGGAAAACGCAAAAGGAGGAGGGGGCCAAGAGTAAGGGAGATAAAAAAAAATGAAAGAACAAGCAGCAGCTTCTGCATGGTTTTGAGGAATGTAGCAGTCTCTCTTGCTCTTGGCCCAGGATGTGCTTCTGAGATCAGCGAGCTGTGTGGAGCTTTTGATGTATGCTAGTTAACCACTACGGCTGCCCTTCCAAGTTGCTGGGAAAACAGCCGTTGGCACACGAACATAAATGAAAGGCAGGCAGACAGACAAACAAACAAACGTGTGGCTCCCGCCACCTGCCTGAGGAAATTTCGCTTGTATTTTGGCAACCAAATCATATTCACGTCATTAACCACATAATATAATTAATCTTAATCCATTCACCCAAATGTTAAATATAGAGGAAACTGACAAAGGATATTTTTGTAATGTGAAGATTCACTGCACAGGTCAAGCCAAATACATTTAGGCACAGTAGACATAGGTAGACCAACACCTTTTCCAAGGGCAGGGAGTAGTGTTGCAATCCCTCCATGACGTTCATTTGCATTCTGCTCCTGAGTTTGGCTGCTTGACCACACTCACACTGGGTGGGTGGCATCTGTCTATTACCATTCCATTCTATTTTGGCCCACCCCCATATTCAAAGCAGGGCCGACATCTGCACATGGCAATTCTTTCCCATTAGGAAAACAATGCATCAGTTGTGACGGACATGCCACTCTCAGGTGCTTTTGAGTGTCAGCACACATAGGCCTTATTCAACTTTAGATGTACAGCTATGTATGGATAAAAAAGTGGTAGGCTAAAACCCAAAGTAGCAGTCTAGTGGCACCAAAAGCTTAAATGGGGCCAGCAACAAAAACAAAAGGCCTTTGTGGACAAGCGATCTGAAATCAGGTTCGCTCACATTTTGTTTACATAATGACCCGAGTGTTGATTGTAGTTTAAAGAACACTTACAAGAACATAATGTAAACTCCCCAAGACGAGAGGACAGGACAAGGTACAAAAGTCTGTGACCTTACAATTAAAGTAAGTTTTTGAGTAATGTTAAATATCAACATTTCAAACTATGTAACGTTACTCTGCGTAACCAATGCCATGTCCAAGATAAGATGCCACTGCCACACATGCATTTACCCATCTCAAGCTTTGATCCAGAGCAATAACTTAATACAAACAGAACATACACTTTTACATCCACTGGGGTCAAACTACTAGGTTAAATTTGCTGCAACCCCTGACATGGAGAAGTCTGGGGAGTCACCCACTCGATGGTATTACATGTCCATATGTGTTCCAATTGGATTACCCTTCGTAGCTAGCTTCGTAGCATGGCACAATAAGCCCTGGATAAAAAGCCAACCATTCTTCACAAGTACACACATAATGTTACATCTTCATGCAGAATAGTTTATGTTTTATGAATTACTATGTCAGATTCGGCGCTACACGTTATTCTTTCTGCACATGAACCAAGCCAAGGCTGACGCAACTCAAATTGGTCGTTTTTAAACATTTCGCTCAAGTTGGCGATAATAACGTTGGGAACAAAGTAAACATGTCTAACAGGCTCTCAGCCCGCATAGGAATTCTGACAGGCACAGGACAACAACTTCATAATGTACAACAAAAGGGGAGTTACTGCTTACAGCAACTTTGTAAAATTCAAATTTCTTTACTTTCCCAGCTATTGGTAGTTAGCAAGGAGCTAGTCGTACGCTGTAACGCTATATTAAGTCACTTACCGATTCAGAGTAGACTGAAGCCACTAAAAACAACACGAGGAAAAGTTTTTGCATCTTTCTCCTCTTGACAATTTCGAAGGCGGTACTTGTATTAATAAATAGCGCAACCGATTTTCAACAAGACTTTTAATAACGTTGTTTTCCACTCTAGAAATGCACTGACACCTTCTCAAGTCCTTTTATGTCCGTCGAAACCAACTTCAGAGTCACTGGCCAGCCAAGTGGAAGTACGCATTGATTTCTAAGGACTTTGCATTTTAAACCCCGCCTCCAAACCTGACGTTGGACCAATGACAGTAATTTTCGATTCGTCAAGATTACGGGAAATTCACAACCAGACAGAGTTGGATTTATTTGGAATTTTGGAACATCCTTCAAAACGTTTTACTGTCACTTAAAGTAGGCTATTATAATATTTATATAATATTTGACAATGTAATCGACAAAACTTTAACTACTTTGTGGACCTTGGGTAGGCTTTTTTAAAGTCTAGCCTACCCTGATATAAAAGGTTATGCAGTGATATGTAATAATAGGGTCTAATTTCTATGCGCGTTAAATTTACTAGGCTGCTGGATGTGGTTGCCACGGGGTCTTTGACGTAATCTTAACATTATTTTTTCCGTTGTCGTAATCTTCCGGATGACCGCCCCCCTCCAAAAAAAAAAAAAAAACAAGGTCAGCAAGCTCAATCGCCAGTTTTCATGTCTCTGACGTTTAGGTGTAATTTCCTCTTTCCTGTCGCTTATTAGGATGGCTACTACCCCATTTGTTTCCCAGCTAACATGGTCTTTCCACGTAAGTTGATTTGAATGGAAAATGAAACGACTTATGACAACAAAACACACAAAACACTGCATGGCCTAGTCTATATGAAAAATTATAAAATATAGGCTACATTGTGAAAGTGGTTTAGGCCTACAGAGCAATAGCCTCAATTGCTAGTGAAACGGTCAGAGTAAAGTGGCAACAAGTAGCCTATATAAAGATAGCTGAAAGCTTGAACACCTTTTGCTGTATTAATTAACTAACCAGCAAAAGTATAGAAATCGAGATAGTCTGAAATTGTTAGTGTAAATCCAGCCTTTAGGGCAACAAAGAAACTGAGGACAGGGGATGGGGTGTAATGAAGGTGTATTAGGGATAATCTAGCCAGTCCAGTCAAGATAGGGTTATGTATGGTGATGATGGTGGTTATGGATTTGGCCATATCAGGGCATAGTCTATTGTGCATTATAGACTCAAACTCACCTGCCAATCTACCCTCCATATATCTGTGTCACTTAGCCTAACAGTTGTATGGCCCTCTATACAAGACTTTCTCAGTCTGTATGTTGAGCGTGTCAGACATAGCAGTAGGCCTATTTTATTTGTAAAACATGCAATGATGTGATTAGTTAAATAAATCTTAATGTCCACCCTATAAGCCCTAAGCCCTTCAAAGAAGCTTCGTCAAATCATGAATGGGCTTGGTTGATTTAAGGGAGATTAGGGGAGATGAGAACCATTGTGTCTATATCTCACATCTGTTTCTTTTAGCATTCTTAAAGTTTATGTGTTGCCTCGGGATTTTAAAAACATAAATAGAACATCAACTGTGATGTGAAATTTGTTCATGGTATACAAATTATATTTTGTTGTAGCCTACATGTGACAATGAATCTTAATAGCAATGAGAATCAAGTGATGAAATCAACTGATGTTTTTACCTATAGCAATAATAAACAATAATTTAGGAATACCAATTCCACCTTAGGCCTACTAGAGCATAGAATGGTAGTGTACCGTAGGCCTTTTGGTAATAAAGAACGCCATAATTTGTGACATACATTGTAAACAGGGTTCCTCACTTCAATCTCGACAGTAATCTGAAATATCTAGGCCTACATGTTTTTAAAAGACCCATGCGTTGTAAAAAGGGTTGCTTGTTGTTTGGTTCAACATCAGTCAGATGGGCTTTCCCCAGAATGCAAATACCAAATTCCATGTCTACTGACAGTTAGATAGGCCTACACATTCCATTGCAGCAACAGTGGAAGTCTTTGTTTGCCGATACAATGTTAATTTCTTTTAATTTTTCACATCATTCACATCACACACATTTTATCTTGAATAGCCAATAATTTTATGTTAACTACATCATCCATGTGTGAAACATTTCATTCTGTTTTTTACAATGCTACAAATGATGCCCAAATGAACAGTATAATATATTCTTGTCTGCATTAAAGACTAGAAGTTAGGCACAACTGAAAATCTTTGCAGTGTGGTTTTCTTAGTTTGACAATATTTTGGTAAACACAGCTCTGAAATGATTATCTGATAAAAAGGTGTTGATCAAGC
Organism: Limnothrissa miodon; assembly: GCA_017657215.1. NCBI lineage: Eukaryota > Metazoa > Chordata > Actinopteri > Clupeiformes > Clupeidae > Limnothrissa > Limnothrissa miodon. The sequence continues at coordinate 82,342 of JAGFZM010000003.1, read as the reverse complement.
AGCTATTTAAACAGCTATCAACAGCAATTGATTAAAGGGACAGTTCGGTTTTTAACACATTGAGCCCCTTTCACAGGTTGTCTAAAATGAAATAAAGTGGTTGACACCAAAATCTTGATGATTGCTCCTGTCTCGGCTATTTGGGAAATATAGAATCGCCTCTGCCTGCCTTTAAAATGGATAACAATGGGCATGTGTTGTTTCTACCCTTAAAACACTGGTCTTAAAAAAGTGCTACTCATGGAGTGATTAGTGGCATTTGCTGATGTTCCAACCCAAGTATCGTGGCAAAATACAGTTTCTGTCATGTTTTATTTGCCATTTTGTAAGTCCCATATGGATCTATTTGCTCCTTCATATAAACAAAGTGCCAAATAAAACATGACGGAAGCTTTATTTTGCTACAATACATGTTTTGGAACATCATTGAGCACCACTAACCACATTGTTAGTAGCACTTTTTTAAAACCAGTGTTTTAAGGATAGAAACAACACATGCCCATTGCTAGCCATTTTGAAGGCAGGTAGAGGCGATTCTACATTTCCCAAATAGCCGAGACAGAGGCAATCGTCAAAATTTCGATGTCAACCACATTATTGCATTTTAGACAACCCGTGAAAGGGACTTAATGTGTTAAAAACCGAACTATCCCTTTAAGGTTTAATCCTTAGAGTCCTAAAAGCAATATTGAAACCTATCCCAGCAAAGTAGCTGTAAAAGGATTTAGATGAAAGACAAATTCTAAGTCCATGGCAGACATCAAGCAACCAAATGCTGCAATTACAAGGCCTAAATAAAGAATTACTCCAATAATATACTTCAAGCTCCACAATCAAATCCTCAACCACTGTGCTCTTGCCTAAAAACATGATGGCAATTTATAACATCATGCCATTTGGTTAGATTTTTGTCAATTTAAAACTACACTAATTTTCAAACTACTTGGGTTTTTTTTCTGTTATGATGCAATGTTATTGATCATTAAATTTGTTAAAATCAGACATTGTTGTGAAACAATCACTATACTTAGAAGTCTGTAATGACAGCCTGATGAAAGGGACATAGTCCACACCTTTTATATTATATTAGATTATGTTTTGCTTTCTAGGTGTGGTTGTGCTTGAGGTACTGATTGTATTTGGCTACTGATTGTGTATTGCCATAAATAGAGTCATTTGGCTCACTCACAACACTGCAACACTAACAGTAGGTCACCACAAAGCATGTGTATAGGCATAGTCATCTTTTGTTTGTATTACAAGACACAGTTTAGCTTGAATAACAATTTGCATATTCTGCATTGAAATGATGTGATACTGTATATTCCCAGGACTTTTACATCTTTCTACCACTCATGTTAGATTCCTCATTGCTTGTCCCTTATCCACTCATTCCCATGACTCAATTTCTTGATCCATTCGTGTGAATAAGTTCCACCCTCTTAAGGTTGGTCTATTGGACTTTGTACCTTTGCGCATTCAGACTTAACTCTGCTGCCTGCACAAGTAAAACTTAATTAAGAATACTAGCTGAATAGCTTTCAAGGTTTCCACTGGTCTCAGTTTGAGCCTCAAAAGTGTGGGTGAGGGTTGATTTCAGTTCAAGAGTGTGTGGGGGAGGAGACAGGAAACAGCAAGTAGTCATTGCATTGCAAGAAAAACTGGAATGATGATGGGAATTGATGGAATTTTGGAAACATGAAACAGCACTCTGCAATTAGTGTGGATTATTTTGATAATGGGAAATGTGCACTTTATGTATATTATTCTTTACACAGAAAAACAACAGTGGTGTGTCAGATTGATGGAATGTACTGTCTATATTCATTTTCTTCTTTCCTGTGCCCGTCTAACTTTCCACCACTGCTTCATGTCATATTCTTTGGCAAATGTTTTGTATTTGCATTGCAGTGTTTTTGCATTTTGAGGTGTAGGGAGATCTAAGGGACACCTGGATCTATGGTAGAATACCATGGCTTTACAGATGTTATAGCTAAGATAAAAAATACTTTATTTATCCGGGAGGAAATGTGCAATGGTATGTTATAATAGGTGATAATAGCTAACTAGGGAAAACAGTAGACATACCTCTTTTATATGGACGTGTAGTCAAATGTGACACTCGCAAAGACCACTGTACCGATATCATTGTAAAGTGGTATCTGATGGGCCACTCTAGCCAATATATGGAATGTTTAAAAAAATATGGCCACTTTGGCTAGTTATGAATACTTACTTACAAATAAATCAAATATTTTCTCAGGATTAACCAGTCTGAAGGTGTTTATATTGAGTCGGAGCAGGAGGATATCAAGGGGATCAAAAGAGATGAATTATACAGTCTATTGCTGAGGGGTTTGCTATAGTGGCACGCATGTGGATGGCTCTTCAAAGAGCCACTGAAGGCTGCGTAAATATTTTTCTGTGTGAAGAAAAATCTCCTGGACTTAGGCAAAAATTTCAAGTTTTTTTCTGTGTATGCATGCTTCGAGGAATGTGTCCCCTTTAACAGCTGTTACTATTTTTTCTCGAGTGACATGGTGCTGCAGTACACACTAATCTATGGCTCAACTGAAAGGTTTCCTGAAGGACAAAGTGTTATTGTGTGTTGTCCTGTTTCTTATAGTGAGAAACACATACTTTATAATGACTGGATAAAACCATTTCTCAATAACTTAGTTGTTATGTTGTTTCAAACATACAGTATGTATGGCACCGGGCACTTATTAAAAAAAACCTAATTAAAAAAAAAAACTAATGAAAGGAACTTTCATAATTTATTACTGGAATGTAAACAGATAATACATGTATGCATCATGTCAAATCACTTAAACAGATGTTTCATTAAACAGCATTTTAAAACCCATATTAAAACAGTATTAAAGAACTGTAACATGTCATATCTAGACATAGAAACATTTGCTATTGTATAAGTGATTACTAAATTCTACAAAAATATTTGTTTTGACATATTGATGATTTTGACATCTGATTTTGAAACTAACAGTGCGACCTGTTGTACTGCTCCAAAACCATAATAAAACACTGACATAAAAACTTTTCATGGCAATCCCCTTATGATTGTGCTGAACTAGAGAAACTCTATTCACTGTTTTGTTCATGGAATCGTTTACTGGAAAAAATGTTAGGTGGCTACCTACACCCAGACTGACAAGTCTGTTTCCAGGAAAGGATATTGAACAACAAAGCAATAAACTGTGCTCTGTGAGATATATTAAACTACAATAATCAAATTTTATGCTTTCAAATGCATGATTGAACAGTCTGTTATATGTGTCTAAGCCTCTTTTCCCAGAGCAGTTTGGGACTGTCATATGGAAATATTTAAGTTGTGTGGCTCTGAGTAGTCCTGTCGCCAGTCAGCCAAGAACCACCCTCAATGGGGCATGATCCTAGCAACAAGGGGTCAGGGGTCATTGAGCCAGAGTGAGCCCAGATAGACCCCAGACCCTTAGAACAACACTTAGATCAGGGGTAACACAGATGAAGTTTGGGTATAGGGCAGCACCAAAGGAAAGACAGAGTTTTTACATTCCCAACCGCCTGTATACAAACAGGTTAGACAGCTACTGCAACTCTATACAGGGTTACCCTCAGGGCGTACTCACGCGCAGCACATGTGACGGTGTAATTCTTACATGCATATACATAGATATGTACATACACTGTGTAAATATACACAGAGGTGGAAATTTCATTCCCAGTTAGGAAGACAGACTCGAAATGAACCTCACCTTAAGGAGTGCTAAGACAGCAAGGCAGGCCATCAACAGTTTGCCACTTGTGGTGCGTGTGCTATATGCTGCCACGCCAAGTCCCAGTGGAGCACAGAAACACTCCCAGGGCAGGACAATGGCGTTCCTATTCCAGAATCAGCCATTGAATTTACTGTGAATTCAATCTGTGAGCAAACATTCCATCTCACAAAAAAGTGGGGGAGGGGGGCAGGACAGAATCAGTGCAGGTGAGAGAGCAAGTCAGAACATGGCCAACATGATCATGTTACACAAACCAGTTTGATGTGTTCATAACTACCTTTACTGGCAATCCATAGGCCCTTAGTTTTTTTTTTTTTTTTTTGCACCAGGAGTAAACTGTCTTTGCTTTTCAGTAAATAAGAACTTGTGGAAAACATTGTGGAAAAATTTAGATTTATTATTTTTTTCTCTTTTAAAGAAATGTATTGTTTTAAATATAAATCATTATTGCTTAAGTTCACCCTTTAAAAATTGGTTTGTTACAATGACAGAATTTGTTCAGACTGAAGGAAAACCTGTGACTTCATCCTAATTAATCTTGTCGTCCTTTTCGTCCTTTTCCAAGTGGCTCTCCACCTCGTGGGCACAAAAGATGTGATTATTAGGCAAATTGGTTAGCCAAGCAGTCCCCTTCGACTGGTGACATCTACCAGATCCCTTTGTCTGTTTCCATAGCTCTGAACGGTATGCTTTGATGCAGTTTCCCCTTTGTGTGCCCCATACAACTTATAAGCACACGGAGAGGGGCAGAGTTGCCAGAGCATGAGCAGTAAGTCAGACAAAAACTTAAACACGGTTGTACAAATTAGGCTTGAGGATTTTAGGAGGACGACAAAGCTGCTTGACCAGTTGGCACTATTTGTGAGACAAGTCAGTGATAGGGAAGACTGCCCCTGCTTTGTTGGAGGACATGGTTATTTTTGTTTCAGTATTCAATATGTCAAATGTGACAATGAATGCAAGCCAGTTTATTTGATGGGATGATGTAATTGTCATTTCCCATCTTTTTTACATGCTTATTCACTAAGGGTATGGAAACCATTTTTGTATGCATGGTTTCTTAAGTCATACAAACTGAGTGCTTTGTGAGCAGGGCATTTTTTGCCTAGAGTGCTTTGCGAGCAGAACATTTTTACCTACTTGAAAAAATGTCCCCTGATGACCCCTTATATCAATAGGTTGGGCCTATCTAGTTCATAGCCCAGGGGCAGAATGCATGCATGCGAGGTGACAAAAAATTGCTATAGAATTCTTATTCTTTCAGAGAAAAAATACCCTTTTCAGCATGTCACATAATACGTACAAATTTCACCTCTTTTTTTTTTCTAAATAAGGCAATTTTGTAAAACTGCTTTTGTTGCGGCCTAAATGTCAAAGCCTATATGAGGCTTTTATTAGAGCGCTGCTTAACCACGACCAGCACGTTATTCGGACACACATTGACCTATAAGATTTACTTTTGTGCCATCACGCAAGAAACACCCACCCTCTGTCACAATTTGGCCGTTTCCAGTAAAAAAAAAAAAATGTCTGTGGAACACTCTCTGGGCCCGCGGTTTACAAGCATCATGCACTTACCAAAACCTCTGCTCTTGCGCCCTCTTGCTGTAGATGCAATGAATATCAGTCGCTTATACAATTACGTAACACCCTCATTATATTGCCAACATTAAACTGAATGCAATAATGGAAGGACATAGACAGCTTTTTAAACTCTAATGTACAGTTCTCTGTGTATATAAAGGTTTTTTTTTTTTTTTTACTTGGCCAGCGTTAATTAAATTGGTGCTTGTATAATTAGTGTTAAAAGATCTAGTGTAGCTGTCTAATCAAATTTTAATCATTGATTTAAAAAAAAAATCCATTGTTAGTATCCTTCAGTCCATTACCTAACCAACCCAGGTCGACTTTTATTCCATTTTGCTTAATGGGAAATATACGTGCTTACTTTTGTTAGGTGCAGCCAGTGATTGTTTTACACTGCTGCCAGGTGTCGTTTATTTGGTTAATTACTGAGAGTAGAAATGCAGTAGCCTAGTCCTATATCTTAGTATACATAAGATGTTACCTTTCTATTAAAAAAAGTGTTGTGTTTACAAACCACGTAATAACGTGAACACCCCTTTAAGTGTTAAAAAGGGCTTAATACTTCTTTGGAAGCAAATCAAATGGTACATGAACATGACAAACCTTTCTTAAACAAACTTTATTGAGACAAATGAAAACTCCAAAAAGCAAAATGGACAACCTTTTTTTCTGGAAAACATAATCATAATTGGCAGTACAAGTTTACACAAAGCATTGAGTCAAACTTGTAACACTAGCCAGTCCCTCCAGGATTTCGCGGGCCTTTTTTGTGATTGTTGCGGCCTAAAATACCTGATGTTGCGGGAGCTTTTCCCAAAAAATGCGATGAAAGTTGCAGTGATTTTTAGTTTGTTGTTGTGATTATATTGCGTGAGGAAGTAAAAGTTGCTATAAGTAATTGTGATTTTCCCTTTTTTACTTTTTTAAAATGAGGAAATATTAAATAATTACTGGAAAAAAAAAACATTAAAAGAACAAAGAAACTTTGAAATTCTTGTAAACAACCTTACTAGGGCTGCCAACTCCCTCAACCTCAAATGAGGGACACTTTCCTGGATATCACAAAAAGATGATGGACACTTTCTTGCAGGTGTATGCGCACAAAATGGCGAGGTTTTATAAATCCACCAATTTCACAGTTTAAAAGTACAATCCACTACTTGCTCCTTTTCTTGAAATACTGTAGCACTAGAATATAAGCAACAAACCCTGGAAAATGTTACAGCAGGCCTAACTTTTGAAAAATTTAAAAATGTAACAGCATAGAACTTTTTGTCATTGTCCATCTGTCTCACAGGCTACATAGGCCTATACTGTAACCTACATTTTTTTGGTTCCTCTTCTGACCTCTTTCATAAGTATAGCCTATGTGCAATAATATTGCCTGTCTCTTTAGTTATCCTCAGTTGTCTGTATAACAATATATTATAACCAGTTGGGCAAGCTAATCAGGAAATGTAGTTAACACCCACCAGTTACTCCACATCAGATGAAACTTCACTACACCAAAGCTATTTAAGACCAAATGTAGCTAAAAATGACAGTAGTTCAAAACAGCTACATTTCTAATGTACAAAAGGCCTATATTTAATAATCCAACTTTCTTCTAGACTGTTACTGTATTGATTAACAAACAGCTCTCTCAATAGCTATACAATAGTAACTGATTAATATAGCCTATTGATATGCCTACTGTATGCCTGTTTACTGTGATATGATCATACATTGTGGACTTTTTTTATTATTATGGCAAGACTGACGCATCAAATGCATCACATTATTGCAATGAACTGATCTTCCATGCAGCCTAGATAGAGGATTTGCTGCTGTGAGCTGATGCTTGATAATATAACGTATAATATATTAAGGATCACTTCATTGCCAAAAAATAAAGCTAAATTAAGCTATCAGAGTCAGTATACTCATGCTGTGGCTTCACTACAGCCACGCTACTAAATGTAGTTAAACTAGCTTATTAATTTGCATTGCCCGACATTGATTATAACTTCGACATTTAATTTAAGACGTGATTTAAAAGGTGTAGAACTTTCTTGCCCATTTGTGATCACTGTTTCTGTCGAAAACATTTTCTTGGTGTTGCTCTCCTGACCTGTCTCTGTTGTTTCTTGTCGTCTGGGTCTCTGTTGGTATCATCTTTGCTCCTTGTCTTACTGTTACTATCCAGTCAAATGTTTGATAAGCCTATAGCTAAATCGTAGCCTATACCTCCCGATTAAATGTGTTAAGTATTTTAAAAACACGGAAGAAATGCCACCACATAAAAAAACAGAAGCAAACGCGTAACCAGATGCACGTTAAACCCGATTGACTGGGAAATCGGGGTGCTTCAATGTGGGCCGGGCAATTAGAATGCCATTGATCGCGCTGCAAAGTAGACATAGACGTGTGATTCTAGCTCAGTGTAAAAAAGACAGTTTGTCGACGTGAGCTCGACAAGACCACGCAAATGATCGGTCAATTTTGCGGTAAAGTTGCGGTGATAAGTTAAAATTGCAACATCGCCCTGAATTCACGGGGATTGGTTGAAGTTGCGTTGATGTTGCAAATCGCAACATCGCGAAATCCTGGAGGGTCTGACTAGCAGTAGAGCTTTGGCAACATGTGTACGTAAATATGAAATTAGAACAATCATAAAAATACCAAGACAAAACAAAAACAATCTGATGAAAATATTGTGTCTGTTAGCTCTAATGCAGGAAATTTATCAGGTGGAGAAAATTTATTGAGTGAATAGTTAAATTCTGCACAGTTATAATCTAATCACTATTATAACTGCTGAATCGGCAGCAATCAATCTAAAATCTTAAGTGTACATCATTTCAGCCATGTGTGACATTTTCTTGGGGATATAAAGGTAGTATTCCATATACCCAGAGAGGTCCTCTATTGTGATGTCGTCTACATATGCCCGTGCCTGTTCCGAGCAGGAGCGCGGGGAGCCAGAGGTTCCAGTGTTCTGAATTCGGCGCTGAGCTGCGTTTTGACTGCTAGCTTGCTCCGGGCTCGGGAGACCCCTCTCACACTCAGAGATGACATTCCTTAAACCAGTGAAGGAGTAGACTTCCACGCCCTGCCAGCTCGGACACTGGCACTCGCCCTGCCCACAAGGACATGCTCTGGTTTCGTGAAGCCGGGACAGTGACTGAAAGTCTGAGGCGGTGATGGTGGTGGCCGAGGCTGTGATGGTGGGAGCACTGGCAGCAGCAGTGGCAGTGACTGCACCAGGCTCTTCGGCATGGTCCACCTGCCGCTGTGCCTCTGGAGAACCTGGACCCCGAAGGGGACAGGTGACTGCCTCAGAGCCACTGTCCTCATCAGACTGGTTCCTGTGACAGAGCTGTGGAGAACCAAGGCTTTCTTGGGACAATGTCACATGGAGGTCGTATCCTGTGGCCCCAAAAACAGGTGAACCATGGCTTGAGGACAGGAGCTCCTTCTTGGCAGGGATTCCAAGAGAGGCACAGGTGTCTTCATGCTCAGGTAGGTTTTTATGTTTTAAGTGGCCAGGAGGTGGAGACATTTTTGAGCTGCAATAGGTAAACTTGGGAGGGTGGAGGATAGGGGATTTGGATCGTCGCCTCCTCTGGCTTCTTACCACTCCTCTTGTAGACTTGCGTGTACACCTGTTGAAACAGGACATGATGAGCTTTTACAAAAAAAAAAAGTGTTATGAAACATAATCTAGATTAAAAATTTGTTAATGTTTTAAGGCGCGTACAAATTGTTTTAGGAAACATACCCATGCCAGTTCTCCTTAGGACAAGTACTTTTTGCCTTTACTCCCTCTAAGTTGGCACGAGGAGACATCCTGGAAGACCCAGCCTCACACACAGGAACCGCAGAAGCAGCACTGGAGGAACATACACGCCATTACTACAACAGTAATTAAATATATATTTTTTATTACCTCAAAGCAATAATTCTTTGGACAAAATAAATATGAAATACTTATGTATCAATGACTAACTAATGATTAATCTACTTAATGATAGCTGTGATTTCTAACAATCAGTTCCACTAACGAATGAGATGGCCAACACCCAGGTAATAAATATCAGCACCTCTCGGCATCCACTCGAAGCTTCTTGAAAGCCGTCTGCAGGATCTCTTCCTCACATTCTTTTCCTGCAGACTCCATCGTGGCCAAAGAGGTGCCACAACAGCCTCTGTGCTGGAAAAAAATGTCGTGACTTAGACCAACAGCAATTTCTCAGATGTTTTGAATACCGTTACCTAGACTTCATGATAGTCATGCAAACGCAATTCTAACGTTAATAAATATAAAACTAATCCTCTCTAAAGAGGGCCGGACAGAGCGAGTGTATGTAATAACGTGACAGTTATTGAGAATCAATTGTGACGAAACTGTGCCAACCCAGACCACCACCAAACACAAAAGGTGATCCTATCATTACGTTACGACTAAGTTTGTAAAAAATAAATCCCTGAAGTCCTGTACGCTAACTGTAATTTCTTATGTCTAACGTTATAGTCTGTCACAAACATTAATGAAAGCGACTAGACAAAATACAAAACAATTCACCACTACTGCTATGGTAAATTCAACACCAGGGTATGGTGGCTACTAAGAGTTAACATTTTTGATGACGACCAAAAAATAGTCTGATATTTTCATGGTTTGGCAGGTACAGGTCATCATTGCAATCATAAAGATAGCATAACATGCTAACTAGCAGTCAACAGGCTAACGAGAAAAACACTTATTTTCTTAAAGCTAGCGTTCGCATTATACGACTAACAATAACACCTCTTCTTATTGCATAACCCAATTCAATACGTCGTAGACATAATCAATAACAAGCAATAACAAAACCTTCTCGATAATAATCATTTATTTCTGCTACGTTAGGTTAGCCCGCCACTTATGACAAACATTAACGTTAACTATGCTAACAGTTTGTTAAGCTATCTTGAGCTAGCAACAAACAAACCACAAACGAACGATGCTAAGGTTACTTAATGCTAGCTAGTTAAGATAACTCATGAAAGCGTCACAAAAATGTATGTAGTTGTCTTAACATATGTAGTGGTATAACAAGAAAAGTTGACTGCAGTCATAGTAGTTGAAACAAAATAAATAAAGTGGAAAATACTCACGGCTCTGGGCTCTAGCCCGTCGAACTAGCTACACTGGGCCTATGCATGCAGGGGCGTTTCAGCCTCTACCCAGCGACAGCTGAGGCCTTCAATGCGGACAACCAAGTAGTTAGCCACCTAGCACCAAGCACAGTAACTAGCATTAGCCAACTAGCTTAGTGCGTCGCCTCAACGACTATCTTCACATGAAATCCGGTTTAAAACATTATTTTTGGACTCACAGTTAGTTACACAAACATGCCTAATGTATCTTCTTGTGTTTAAGACAATGATGCTAATACAATTCCTCAGTTTTGATGGATTAACGATTGCCAAGAGTTTCCCTCGGTCTGTCTCTTGTTTACACTCGAACCACACGGAGTGACTCTGCAACAACGCAATTTTGCGGTGACGTCATACGCATAAAAACGTAATGTAGGCTTCATAAAACGTCGAGGATGGTCCAGAAAGTTCTCGACCTTTACAGTAGGCCTAATACACTGTGATCTAGAAGGTGACATAAGATCAGGAGTTTAACACTGATTGCATGGAAAGGAATTCCTAAATGACTCCTCACTTTTTCACTCTGTAGCCTATTGTGGCGGTGCAGGGCCAGAACGATTGGCCCATTAAATGAAAGGAACTCTTTTGATCATGTGAGGAACATTTGGTCTCTGCATTTTAAATATCCTAAATTAACACAAAATAAACACCAAAATTATGAATATAAATTAACTTTATAAATATATTAAAACATTGACTAACATACCTTTACACTGTGATCGCATAGAAGGGTAGCACACATTGTTCTACCAGGTCGGAGTTGGGACCAGGTGAGGATGCTTTGCAAATTTCCTAGCCTAATGGGGTGGACACACACACACACACACACACACGTATAGGACACTTAGGTCACTGGCCTTGTTCCTGTTGATGAAATGTGAAGAATAAAGTATATCTAATAAAGTATATCTAATCTAATCTAAGAAATGTTTTAATTCAAATTGTGCGACCCTATAATAGAAGATGCCAGATTTGATGAGTAATTTTGTTTTGACAGACTTGAGCTGACAGATGTAAGCTTAGTGATGGAAGATTTGCGAGGCTACTGATTAGACAGATGTAGACTGTGTCACCTAGGTCATCTGCATTTGCACCTAAAACATGTCACATGCATGCACATGCATGTATACACCTTTCAACAAACATGTTAGACATTTGCACTTGGGACAGATAGGTAACTGATATGTGGTGTGTTTATTTGTTCTGACTAACATTCAACACTGTTTTAAGTATCTTTAGTAAGATATCCTAGCTTTAAATGTATTGGTAGACCATGCTATTTATCTTTGTTTTTTATCCCTTTAGCCTCATAGAAAGATAACAACCTAAGGAGGTATCCACAAACATTTTCTTCTGCTGTATTGTCCACAGGTGATCAGCAGGTGGTGCTAAAGCTTTGGCTTAGTGTGTGTGCTACATGTTGAGCACACAGCAAAATAGTCTTTTAGACAGGTGACAGGAATGTCAGGAACCAATGTCACTTTGATGTTGAGAAAAGATTAGTGATGGTCTTTGGCATATCATGTTTGTTTTTTTCCTCTGCTGCATCATCTTTTTCATGGCAGGGTTTGACTGTGGTGGCACAATATTTGTCAAATTTGAAATAAAAAGCCTTTTCACATAAAACATTAATCACTTAGCACTTTAAAAAAAAATCAAAGCTAAAAATGAATAGTAAATACCTAACACAATACTCTCTGGTATCTTTATCCTGTGGTATGCTGTTATGTAACATCCTGCATGCTAGCCAGAGACACATGGTGCATTGTCAGGCCCCCAGTCTCTGCGGGGTCCTGCATATCTACAGAGTGGAAACTCTTGTGTAAATACAAACCCGTGCCTCGTAGTATGCCATTACTCAATTTATGGAAACACTGCTGAGCTATATAAAGTTCCCCTTTCATTAACACAATGCCAGCCTTTTCTTCCCATTGCGGTCACCTTTCAAATCCTAAACTAATCGACTGAGAATGCTTGTGAATAGACTGGGGGCTTTCAGGTAAAGGCCATATAGGAGTTGTTGGAAAACAATTCTATGCAATAGAATAAATCACAGGTTAATATTTTTCCACACAGCTATTTGTTTAGTTTTAACATTAATTTAATTTTAATTTGTTGTTTATTTGTTTAGAGTGCGGATTGTAACTTAAAAACCCTCTGCTATTTTATGAGCTCTGTGAGGTGAATTTAATGCAAATTCCCTTTTGTTGTTTCAGACTTCCTCCATTCTTAAGAGCTGGGTTTTCATTTCCTCAGAAGAAAGGTGAGGTCTTTAATAACAAAGGAAGTTTAATACATATCACTCCAAAAGATAAGGACATATTTGCCCAAGTCAGCAAAGTGCAATATTTTTTTCCCATGAACACTTTAGTTGTATTTCTGTATTTGTATTCTCATTTCAGGATTTGGTAAGTCATGGACAAATGTGTATGATTAGTAATCTCTAATATAAAGCTCTCTCTGCATAATTATGGTTTCCTTTAACTGGTAACATGTTCTCTCAGTTTCAGTCTTTTGCACATCTGATAAATTCATAAACAAAATTATTGTTAATACTTTTGGAGGGGGTGGGGGGGTGGTGAATGCTGACACTGAGGCTTCATTTTAAAATGACAATTTAACAATTTAATTTAAAATATTTATGTTGCGCTTTGAAAAAGTAAATTCCATTATTATTAAATATCTAAATCTGTCACAGATGCACAAATGTTTACATAATGCTCACAGTTGTAAAAGTCTGCATTATCAGATCAAGTAAATCTCACCTCTGCAAGCAATTATGAGGCTGATCTCAAAAACAATTTTGTCTGTTTCAGTTATTCCTCTGTTGGCCCTAAATGCATGGAATGCTTTCACTTTTCTTCGGCATGGTATTTGATCGAATTTGAAAGGCTTAAGCATGTTGTTTCCATCCACTTCCTCTGTGGGAACATGGTGTGGTAATCTGTATTTTCTCATAAACACTCAATGTTCTCATGGAAGTTCTCCATCCGTAATGCCACAAACTCAGCGTAACAGAGCTTCAACGTGACAAATGGAGGAAACATCTGATTTTGTTTCTAATCATTTCTTGGGAGTGTTCAACCTCAAGGTGTGTTTGTTCTTCAGAAACCATTTAAAGCATCCAGACTGGGAGACTTCAAAGTAGTCTTGTGATTGGGCCCAATTCCAGTAGAGATCTTTTGCCATAACAAGAGTTGGAGTGGTACCTGAGGGCCTCTCCTAATTTCAAGGGAGGGATGCATTCACCATACTGTGTTGCACGTCAGTAATAATGAAACACAAATGCTCTTGAGGGCCAGTATAAAGTGACTGCATGGTGCGCTTGACTGTGGGCATTTCTATTAAGGACTGTCTCGTGAGGCACGAGTAAATTTCCATGCAAAATGTGAACAAGACAAGTGCTGAAACTTAACCATTAAAATGGATCAAATTCACTGTTTTCCAAGAGGCCTGGACATAATATGAGACAGAGAGTCTAAAACGATGAAATCAGGTCAAGCGTGGTCAGGGATTTGCACGAGAATCATATCAACACCTCAGACTCTCTTCAAAGCTTTAATGTATCAGAGAGAAATAAATTGACCTCGACTTGAACTTTTTAGGATTATCAAAAGAGGTGGTCTGAATTTTCTAGAAACAGGCTAAAAATGCCTAATTTATCTTGGGAATGTAGGTGTTTTCAACATAAATATTAAATTAAATATATTTGAACGAGATGCATCATTATTTTATTTTATTTTCACAGTCATTTAATCATTTTAAGCCCTATTATACTTTTTGTGATGTCTTTGTATGATTGACCAGATTTTCAAGATTTAAAACCGGATCTGTCCTAAATTCAAGTTAAAGCAGTTCAGCGATAAAACAACTTTTATTTATCCAATATTATTCTGTGGCAGACTGGACATTTTCCCATTGAAAACACTTTCTGGAGCCTTAAACTCTGCAGAGCCAGCCAGAAGGAGCGAGAGACAGATGAAGGGCAGAGAGAAAGATGGAGTCAGGGAGGGAGTGATGGAGGGAGAGAGGAAGGCACACAATAACCTACACACAGACTGCCTTGTTATTTTTGGCTTCTGCTGGGGACGGAGGCTGAAACAGGGCTTATTTTTCACCAAAATTTCCTGGGCATAAACCTTGCTTTTATCACCGTCGCCCCTCCCCTCAAAGAAAACACATTCATTGTGCTAACTTTGCAGGAGGGTTAGCATGGCTTGCACATACCAAGGGCCAACCCCCCCCCCCCCCCCCCACCCCCAAACCACCAACCTCCTGCTCTTTACCTGGTGAGGTTTTTCAAACAAGCACTTTCTCTTTTACACAGCAGATAAACAAACTGATAACAACATATCACACTTTGTCAGTGACAGACATGCGAGCACTTTGCTGAGTCCAAGACTCTCTGAGGCCCACACAGAGAAATCTTTGGAGCCTCAATGGCACAATAACACTGGCAGCTGAGCTGATGCCAAAATGCCCCCCTCCCCCCACCAGTCTTTCACATGCATCATCCATGTGCTCGCTACGTTCCACGAATATTGCAATGTGATGATGTTCAGTTATGTAATTTTGACTGGTTTGACTTTTGGCCCCCTTGGATGCCCACACGATAGATCAAAGATATCTTCGATAATTAATTAAATATAGTTGACTGCCTATCACTGAATGAGTGCATTGTCTGAAATTTCGAGTGGTTTTACAGCGAATCAGATGAAAGCGAGAAGGATGTGTCCCTGTGAAACAACTTTGTCCTGAGGAGCAATATCAGATGCGCTGCCCATTATTCCAGTAAAAGTATCATCTTAATTCACTTTCTTCCCGACATCACACCATGTGGCCGCCACCCACATCTAAAATGAAAAACACAAAGATATCCTTCAATTCGGGCAGATCAAAGGTACCAGGGACAACAACTTCAATTATTGTTGACACAGCTCTGTCAAACGGAATCATGCCATGTCAAAACAGAAGATTTGAAAGTCTTATTTAACTGACCTCATTGTTTTGTTAGTGGCCCCCTTGAGCCAAACTCCATTCTGCAATTCCCAAGGCTGCTGTTTAAATGGCTATTTCGCATGTAGGGCTGCTAGACAGTGTAGGCCTACAGTATAGTCTGAGAACAAACCTGCGCTGTAGTGTCATCATATCTCCCACTTTGGTTTGAGGCACAGCAGTCACATTGTAGTACACAGTGGACTATTATAGTCTTAGCCAAAGATCCTTGTCCAACTATGTGTCAGTGGAGATAGATCAAAAAGGCTTATTTTACACTGTTAGCCTTGGCCAGACATGTTTTTAAGGAAAGCTCAGCATGGTTCTCATAATGTCATGTCACAGCCATGGCAGGATTCTCAGCAAGGCTGCTAGAGACATTTTCAACCCGAAGAATTCACTTTATCGTACCGTGAACATATGATGAACACAGACAAAGAATACTGTGAAAAAAGAATACTGGAATACTTTGTCACCATTGAAAGCCAAACATTATATCTGTCACCTTTACATTTTTTTTTTTTTTAATTAAATGTGATTTATGTGACTCGCTGTTGTTCAACTAGCTGGTCAAATAAAGCAAGAGAGTAATGGCCTATGGAAAATGTCACCAAAATCAGCAATATGAAACAAAGAAATTGTGTGCATGTCAATTAAAAAAGATGTCTAATGGCTAATCTAGTCACTTATAATAAGAGATGTTCTGCTATGATTTCCCCTAGTTGCTAATGTACAGAAGCTAATGTTGTGGGTCTGGGTAAAGCTCCTTTACCCTTCACACAAGTACCTCCTAACAGACCCTTCATTCATGGGCTCAGATCGGGCTAACGTGTGTGTGTGTCTGTGTGTCAGCAGCATGTGTGCGGGTGACTAAACGTATGCAAGTGTGTCTGGGTGTGTGTGTGTGTCTGTGTGTTTGTACATGTGACTTGGCGTAAAGGGAAGGGGTAGAGACTGGAGAGGCTTATTGACACTGAAAGGGGACCTACTTCCTGTAAGGAAAGAGAATCCCGGCGGAGCACTGCCCTGGTGAGGTGAGCAGGGCTATAAAGGAGGGGTGAAGACAAATTGACAATTAATAGCTGTTTAATAAGCGCCTCTAATAACACCTCAGACACCAGAAGTCTTCATGTGCTACCCTTTTCCCCTGTAGCCTCGACTGTTTACCCCAGGCCCACCGCCTCAGCCTATATCTGATCTAGACACCCGAGGCACAAGAGGATGTGAGGGATTCTCCTCAGGCTGGCGGAAGGATGTTAAGGTCAGCACGTCCACAACAGGTCAGGAATCATTATGGGCACCCAGCAGAGACAAGAGGCTTTCTAATAGGGAAAAGGCACCACTGACAAGCTGTGCTGACAGAGAAAAAAACTGACAGTTTTTGTGATACACTGTATATATATGTGTGTGTGATATTATATGGAGCTCTCCTCTTCAGGAAACAGGAGTAACACATTGTGGTGTGGTGCATGTTCGTTTTCTGTATAATTTATTACATGCAGTAGACACACATTTTGACACAAAGTCACAGGTAGAGGATTGATGTATCTCCTGCGAGCTGTCTGGTGTACAACTGAAACCACGCAGGAGTTGAAAGAGATGTTTTCAGCCTGCAATCCATCTTGTTGAAAATTTGCAAAATTCTTCAAGTACAAGTGAACAACTGGAATCGGTAGCTGTATTTACACTTGTTGAGTCTTTCAAGGGCCCTGTAATGATGGGTTTCTTACACAAAACCCACAGATTTGGGATGTCAGTTAAGTGATATATGAACATAATACTGGCTTTATGTTAAGAAAAGCCATCTTTTACAAATTTACAGTAGTGTTATTCAACATTTGACCTGGTCACATATTTAAGACATTTTGGACAAGAAAAATTGGTTTAACGTGGGTATTGATGATTGAATATGAATGAACACTAATTGCCATAAGTTCTTTTGACAAATGAGAACTAATTAAGAATTTCAAATTAGATTTACTTATATTTACCAAAAATGAGAGAGAATCACACGAGTAATCCATACAGACTTTTCTTTTTTAACACACCTTCCTGTGTGCTTCAGGGCCCAGGCAACCTACATCAAGCAACAGGCCACATCTGCAGCCAGCCAGACCTCCGGCCAGTGCTTTACAGTGTGATACAACGCTGTTGATGTCTTGGAGACGAGCCACACTGATACAGAAGTGCAGGCACACAGAGGGTTCTCTATGCTCACAGCCAAGTGGAGTGGTGGAGCTCAATCTGTTGCAGGGGTCCAAGCTCTCTCTCTCTCCCACCCTCTCTCTCTCTCAAGGGCATTCTGTTCCTCTTCCCCGCTGGCCGGACTGGCCTCTTCCTTCCCTGTCCCTCAGCACCACAAAGGTAGGCGCATAACTCCCACTCTACTTGATACGGCTTCTGCCATGTGAGCGGACAGGGAAATACAGCTGGCTTCCCTTTGAACGTTTCGTGACTATTACATAAAAGACAGAGGAAGAAGAATGGTCTCTTTCATGTCCCCATCATACCAGAACGGTTCCCTCTGTGTGAAAAGGGGTGAATTTCGAGGGCCTGTAATTCCCAGACACGTGACGGAGATTAGCACGGGTTCGGAAGTGTTGTGCTATCTCGGCCGTCTCACGCGAGCCGGTAAAAGTGAGAACTCAGGGAGGAAGCAGAGCCCCATACTGCACTATTCCCAAAAGACAATCGAAACCTCTCGAAATTTTCTCCAATGTGATGTTTATGTTGAAACGTAGAAAAATGACGTGTAGGCATTATAACGAAAATGGGCCTCATTCACCAGCGTTTTCGTTAGAATTTTCGTAAATTTTATCTTAAAGACACATTTTAGAACCTGTATTGGTGGATACATAGCTTCTTCAAGTGGGTTTTAAAAACAAATCATTCATCTTAAGAATGGTTTGGTAAATGAGGCCCATTCTTGCAATCTTTACAGGACACACAGCGCTGTCTTTCCTTTTCCCTATATTATTGACAAAAATATATAAATTAATTGTCATTATTGTCATTCTGTTCATTTTGATATTGTCATAGTTAGCATTCATCAACTGATAAAGTAGGATTGAAATTCGGTTGAAAAACCCAGAGTAAAAGAATGAATAAAATATGAAATAAAATAAATCAAATTGTTTTATATTCTATAGTGCATACAATAGCACGTGTGAACTCTTGGTTGACGTATGAACTTATTTCTGGCAGCAGTGAGATGTGTGGAAGGAGCTTGTGGTTGTGCTTATATGCTCCACTATCCCTCCAGCCCTTCATTTAGGAATGCAGCTAGTGGCACGTGTGTCTGAAATGCAGGAGATATAATTGCCATGGTGGTGTGCCAGTCACCTTCAGCCTGGGTGATCTGTGCAACAAGGCTGCATTGTTCTGAGGTAGCGGCCTGCTGGCCGGCTCAGGTCAAGCGATAGGTATCAAAGGGAGCTGGAAGCCAAGAGCAGAGCAGCACAGGCAACTGGGGCCCTGGATGAGGCGCTCCAATCATAATTGCTCCTCTACAGCCATTACTTTTAATGGGCACACAGATAAGGGCAGGTGAGGAATGACAAACACGCCAAACATTTTGATTGTACAGAGCACATGAAGAATATGTAATGTGATGGGATGCTTTTATCATGTAAATATGTCATTTATGTCCATTCATCCATACTGTCATGATGAAGAAGAATTTTTTTTTTCATCACTGACAGATTAATGTGTATATAGCCAAGCATTCAAACTCATGACAGATGTTCTGGGCATGTTTCTTGTCTTTATAATGAGAAGTATGTAAAAATTATTTGGGGGCCCTCCGCTGACTGAAGTAGCTCGGTTTGGTCAACTCTACCTGCCTTTTTTGCTGTTCTATTATTAAAATCTGGTACCAGGTACTTGTCACTCAGTACCCTTCCAGGTACCACCTTGGCCGAGGTGATGGTCGCTCTTCATTGTTACGGCAGTGTTGTTGAGATGTTGTTCTCAAAATGGTTGGGTGCTATAGCAACCGGTTAGATTGCTTTAATTGTAGTGGAACACTGTAGGTCTGAAACCAAACTCAACAGAGGAGAACTGAACTGAACTGAACTGAACCAAACCAGTCAGTGGAAACCCCCTAATGTATGTCCATAGATGGAGGGCTTATGAATCATTATTCTCCATTCATACAACTAGTGTGACACCTCTAACTCTGAGCATTACACACACTCGACATCACACATCCTGAAAGGTATAGGACCATACATCCCAGCAATGCTGTCAGCTCTGCATGAACAAGTGGAAGTTGGTGCGGGTGAACTCCTGGTGGATGGTGTCGATGAGCGAGTCCGAGTCGGGCACGTGTTCGGCCACGTGGCGTCGTGGCGGTGCTGAGGAGCTGTGCTCGGGGGTGTAGGTGAAGGAGAAGGCGGTCCGGTAGATGAGGCCGTCCATCCTGAGCAGGGACAGGGGCACAGTGATGGGGTGTCGCAGCCAGCGCCACTCCCCACTGAACACTGACACATCGGGCACCACGCACAACATGGACTTAGGGCTTCTGGGTGCACAGGAGAAAGAGCAGCAGACAGGGAATTCATTTTTTTTTTTAAACTTTAGTTTTTTTATCTAAGTCTGCACCTTTCTCTTTATGTCCAAGTGTTTGGCTAGTTGTGGCTTACTGGTTAGGGCTTTGGACTCAATACTTGGGGATTGCTTGCTCATTCCCCAACCAGCCCCACTGTGTGCATTGTATTAATTCATGGTGCAGACCTAATTTACCTCACAAAACAAAAATAATATATACATATAGTATTTAACTGATATTTTTATCCAGTGATGTATAGTAACTAAGTAAAAATACTTCACTACAGTACTTAAGTAGGTTTTGGGAGTATCTGTACTTTACTTGACAAATGTGTACTTTTACTCCACTACATTTTTAGTCGGCTGTATAGTTAAGAATGAATTGAAGTTTGTGGGAGACTAACTGAGTGTTTTGGTGAAGCTGATTTATCATTGGACAAGTCCAAACAATAATTCACACCAGGCAACTTTTTAGGTTAATTTACCTTCTTCATAGTCATTTATATGATTTAAGGGCTTATGAGTGATATACTGTAAAAAGGTTATCTTGGTCACCTCTATTGCGATTTCTGCAGTTACTACATTTGCAGGATCTAAAACTGGGATGGAGGAAACAAAACTCAAATTAGATTGAATCAAAATCACATGTATTACTTAATGCGCGAAAATGATAATGGCTGGTTTCTATCCTTTGCTTTGCAAGTAAATTCAAATTAATGGAAGAAAATGTATAACAGTGTTGCTATTTTTTTGTTGGTGCAAGCTACATGTTTCCTACTTGTCCTTTTACTCTCATTACTTAAGTACATTTAATTATAGATTGCTTTGCCTACTTAAGTACAGTAAATATTATACACCTTTAGACTTGAGTAACATGCTAGTATAGAGTATTTGAACTTCTTCCAAAGTGATTTTTTGGTAGGGTATCTGTACTTTTACATTTACATTAAGGGTACTTTATACAACACTGTTTTTATCCCAAAAGCAACTTCCATCAACAAGTTTGGGCCTAGTCTTCTCTACAGCAATCTAATTTGAAATGCCTTACTCAAAGGCCCAACAGCTGAGATTTCAAATTTCATATGGTTGTGAATGGGTGGCCAATTAGATCAACCCCTCTGGGAGACGACCTTACAGGGTCACAACCATGTGCTTAATAGGCACTTTCTGCCTATAAACTGATGCACCTATACATGTCAGTCAGCAGACTATCAGCCTCTTATAGGCCCGTAAGCACTTTACTCCAACAGGCAAATGTTGACCATATCAGCTTTAGCAAAAATGTCTTTCTGGCTGTGTATACAAAGAGCCTACAACTTGGCCTGCATATACTCTATAAAGCACATTTTACTTGTTAAATATCTAAACCATATACTCCAGGCCTGTTCAGGATGTTAATATCTGAATAGTTGTCAGTACGGCGCCCTGAGGCTGCACAGTCTCACACAGCTTCCTCATTGACACTCTGACTCTCTCACAAGCCTGGCAAAGGTTAAATGACCTGTGAAAAGATTTAAAGAGCTCCCGCCAGACTGCTTTCTGTCTGGTACACTTTTTTTTCTTCACCAAATATGCCAAGTCTTTGTTCTGCTTCGGCTGCATGGCTAAGGTCTGTGTGCTGTGTCTTATGCATTTATTCTGACACATTTTTAGAAGCTTTTGCTGGATATTCCAGGTATGTAAGCCAACTTAGTAGCAAACATATCCCTCAAGCTATTTCCGAATGGCTCCTACCGTTTACAAGAAAAGGGGGCGGAAGTGATAAAATGTGAAACAGCCCTCTTTAAGTTCACACGACAAGACTCAGTCAGACCTGGGTTGAATGCTCAAACATGTTCGCATTGTCCTTTCCCATCTAGGAGCTAAGGGAACTTGTTGCTACAGGCTCGCTGTATACATGCTTGTAAATGCATTTAATGTGTTCACTGTGTCTGGCGTGAGTGACTTAATAGCGTTCATGTAGGCACATGTTCCAAAACCATACATTTTTGCCATATGAGTTTTCCCATTGATACATGACAATTTAGCATTGAGTACAAACTGTTATTATATTTTGCGTATGCATTTCTATTTTAATACAGTACAGTATTTCAAAAACAGTGACAACAGTGTCAAAGAAAAACATATAATGTCTCACCTGAACATTGTCTCTGCCTCCACATCTCCAAACCAAACCTTCAGGTGGGGGCCAAAGTTTTCACCATTCAGCTCCAACATGGCTACATGGCCTCCCCCATTCAACTACATACAAAGAGACACAAAACTTAGACACCTAGATACCTAGATACCTGTAAGTATACTGACAAAACACACTTCATGTAATGTGAACATTGTATTGAAAGAAGTCGTCTAAAAGAAAGAATTCATGATGAACATCCATCAAAAGCATCTTTCCTAATGGTAATAATTGCAACAAGTTCATGAACAGTCTTTCTTCACCATATTTAAAACCTGGACTTTAAGTGTTGCACTGTGCTCCAAATTTACACATCATGTCCACAGTCTATGGTCACTCAAAGCAATGACAGTTCACAAAATGCGTTAAATTGCATGTTTTTGAGAAGATGGTGAAAATGACAGAGCGGTGTTTGACATCTTGCGGTGAGAAAGAACACAGCACAACAGTCAATGAACATGTTTCAAGTAAAGCATCTTCCAGAAAAGAGGGCAAGTGGCAAGTGGCAACTAGTTAGAAAATGCTGGAATCTGAAAATTAAATAAAAATCTACATCTTTAGCACTCTATATTTTACACAGATTCTTATAGTTTCTAAGTTTGTATCTGTATTTTCCAAAATAAGATTTTGCACGAAATCCTGAGAAGCTCATAATCTCTTCAGAATCTCTAAAGCCCATCTATTTTGCCGTGTTATGTTCCACACAAGGGCTTATCATTACAGGGACATGCTTTTGTGTCCATATGGGCCCCTAATCTCATGTTCTCCGTCCTCACCTCCAGAGCTGTGATGACAGGCACAGGGCTGATAGAGTCCTGGTTACAGGTGAGACTCTCGCTGAAGGTGTACTCCACTGTCTCTGTCCCCATGATGGTCCAACAGGAACCATCGTTCAATAGCTCTCTACACCGATCCTCTGGACATGAAGATGCCTTCACAACGGACAGATGATGGGAGGTACATACATACAGATAGATAGATAGATAGAGAGAAAGAGAGAGAGGGGGGGAAAGGAGACAGAAAGAGAGAGGAAACAAGGACGTTAGGAGACAAGCCCTGGAGAGAAAAGTCATCCCTCAACTGATCAAGTGCAACGTGCGCTCTGATGCACTGTGATTCACCGCATTTGTTCTTTTGCTCTGTCCAAATTGATATTTTGACACAGGTCCATAAATTCCACAAATGTTTCACTGACACACGTCCCACTATGCCTAATAAGTGGGTTCTCTGCTGACCTCACTCTGTAGACAGTAATTTCAGCAGTTTATGGAAAACTACACTTTCAGCTGGAGGTTTTACCATCCCAATATAAGAGACAACATGAAGTGGGTCAAACAGTTTACAAGACAATATTTAAAGTTTAAAAATTGTCTTAGTCAAAAAAATATTATGTAGAGAAGCATTCTCGTTGGCACGTTGGCTAAAGTACAGCTTGTAAAATTCACCTGGAACTGGATGATCTTCTCATTGGAGAGGCATAAGTACATCTGGTTGTTGTCCTTGAACTGGAATGCACACTTATGCAGTTGAGACACTGGCTCATCCACATCCAAGATGGCATGCTGCTTATTGACTTTCCGAATGACCTTCGTAAAACACAAGGGGCTGTGGGAAACTTCACTTGTTCATGTTTCATAGTATTTAGAGATAGGTCATAATAAACACATATAGCAGGTAATGCATTCACTTTGATTCATATCAGAACATCAAAGATCTAAGACGTCTGTCCAAGATATACCGATGGCTTTATAGATAGAATGGGCACCAAGTATAACACATATGTTTTGTAGCAGACAGAAGCCATATACTGGTATTTATTGTACGCTGTAATGGCTTTCATGCATGCAAAGAAAACAAATATTATGTTTGCAGTACATGAATAGTGTTTTGTACTCTGTGCAAAAGAGCGCTACACCACTGAAAGCATTATGTGAATGCTGTTTGAATTCAGAACCTTGAGAGCCTTGACTCTGTACTCTAAATCAGCATATTACAGCATAGAACATGCTCTATGCTCAAAACCAAGGCTGTTTTAACTTTAACTCACATCAGTATTTTGCTGAAGTGCAAAAGAATATGTTGTGCAGTGTTTGTTTGTAATGAAGTAATGGTTTCTGTCCACAGAAAGGGTGTACTATACTTGGTGACCCAAATGAAGCATCTGCAAGAGCACATGCATACTACTTAAGCCTTCAAGCCATCTGTTACACTTGAGATGGTCCTGAGACCCCACAAACATATTTTTTCCACGTTCTTTTTTCCCCGAATTACACTTTATAATTAAAAATGTCTGATGCTAGGCCGCAACATATACAATAAGTTCAGTCTTGAGGGCAATCTGACTCACAGGCACACGTGCAAACTCACAGACACCTCAGACTGCCTGCCTAGTGCTTCAATGGTTTGCCCCGCACTCCACATGCTTTGAAGGGCAACACAGACAGAGTACATCTGGCCAGGACTATGGTGAACTTCACATACAAAAATACACTCTAGCTCTGGAAACAAACCCATCAGCAATTTCCTTCGCTGCAAAAAAAAGGAAACTCAAACTGAAGGTGCACATTACCTAAATCATCCAGTGTTTTATTAGAACACCACACTGTGGTTTTAAGATTAAGTGTTAAATCAGCAAATAGCCAGGTTGGAGACGACACAGAGAGCCTCCAGCAGGGTGGACGTCTACATAGCTGTTGGGCTTTCGGACAGCTGTCAGGACAGCAGGCCAAAATACCTAGTTTTCACATAAGGCTTGAAATACTGTACACTTGAGTCAATATTAGGTTAAGCTGCAATTAAATCTCCGTGTATTGAAGCAAATCTATGCAAGACCTTTGCAAAGGCCTGACTGAATATTTCAGTGCAATATTTCAGCTAGTGGAAAACCTTCCCTTTCAACAACAGTCCTGACAGTGTGAGAAAGGAAATGTGTAGAGAAGAAACGGGACAGGACAGTTTTGTGTTCCACAGAAGAGACGGGAGTGGACAGTTTTGTGTTGGCCAGAAGAGACGGGACAGGACAGTTTTTTGTTGGCCAGATGATAGACGGGGCAAGACAGTTTTGTGATGGACAGAAGACACGGGACAGGACAGTTTTGTGTTGGCCCAGGGGAATGAGATAGCTGTTCACTGTACCATTGGAGGCAGAGCCACTCCTGAGTCTGTGCAGACCAACTGCACCACGCAGCCATAGCAGATATAACCCTCACACACCGAATACTCCCCATGCTCGGATGATTCATCTCCTACTACAGAGACAAACAGACAGACAGAGAGGCAGACAGAGTTACTGTTACGCTCCTCATGACGGAATCATAGCTGTTTGGCTATGGCTAACAGATTGGCTAATAGATTGTGCAGCCATGAGAGAGAGAGAGCGAGATGTTACTTGATTGTTCCCACCTAAGATGATGGTAAAGGCAGTCCACTGCGTGGAACTGGCCACGAAAATGCCGTCCTCCACAGAAAGGTACCGTGTGCTAACCGTCTGAGACCGCAGGCGGTTGAACAGAGAAACACGAGATCCTGAGGAAATGCTCACTAAAACAGACAAAGGAATGTCGGATGTTAGGAGGGACAGAGAGAGTGAGAGAGAGAGGGAGAGAGAGAGAGAGAGAGAGAGAGAGAGAGAGAGAGAGAGAGAGAGAAAGTGTGTGTGTATGTCTGTGTGTGTGAGAGTGAGAGAGGGGGAGGGGGAGAGAGAGAGAGAGAGGGAGGGAAAGAGAGAGAATAGCTGATGTTGTGTGCAAATTAGCTTTTTTACACATACACAACTCATTCACTCACACACACATTCAAACGGACAAAGCACAGCATGACAAATGCGTATGTGCTTCCTGTCACAGATACTGGACATTGTTCGATCTTTGGCAGTGCTGTGTGAAATTCGACGTCACCTCACTTGTGATCGCAGCTGTCAAACACTTATGACACCTCTCCTCTTTAGCCCTGCTCTGCCGAAGTCAACAGAATGTATGACTCCGGTGTCAGGGGGTGAAATGACTGGACTTGTTGGCTGCGGCAAGCTTGACCTCTGGCTGGGTTTGCTTCCCTACCCCCCTCCACACACACACACAAACACACACACACACACAGTCTCTCACACATGGATGTGCACACACACACACACACACACACACACACATACAAATGCACAGTCTCTCACACATGGATGCATACACACACACACACAGACAGACACAGATACAGCTCACTTCTCACAATCAGCATTCTTCATGGACTGCCTCTTCTGTGACGGCTTGGAGATGACTTTGATCAGCCTGCTGTAGAAAGAGCCCACTTCCTGCCCGTTGCTGAAGAAGAGCTTCAGGACCAGGCGGAAGTGTTTCCGTTTGTCCATGTCTGATATGTACAGGGTCTTTGCACAGGCAAATATCTGTTTGACAGAGAGAGAGAGAGAGAGGGTGTGTGTGTGTGTTATATAACTAAAACCATGTCTCCAAAGTGTCTATTGACTGTGTCAATAGTGCCCTCAAATAAGAACGCAATTTCATCTAGACTGGGTAAATATATCGTCCAGTCAACACATTTACTTTCAAGCGTTGTCAACGTGCTTTTGCC
This sequence comes from Limnothrissa miodon, assembly GCA_017657215.1. Taxonomy (NCBI): domain Eukaryota; kingdom Metazoa; phylum Chordata; class Actinopteri; order Clupeiformes; family Clupeidae; genus Limnothrissa; species Limnothrissa miodon. The sequence continues at coordinate 55,495 of JAGFZM010000003.1, read as the reverse complement.
CCTAAGAAAGTGTCCCCTTTAACCTTGATCTAGTTACGAGTCCCGTCTCTCACCCTGTTATCAGACTGCTCCTCAAAGGTTAACTTGAAGCTATCTGCCCGGCTCCCCTCCATACTGTCCAAGTTCATATATCCACACAGTCGACAGCTAGCCTCCCCCAGTCCAGTAGCTGAACATCACAACACGGACAGAAGAAATGTCCTTTCAGCCACAGGGAATGGGAGAAGAAAGGGTGATAAATTCAGAAGGACAGATGACTTGTCTGCTTTTCCCACTTTTGAGTGGCAGAGGTGCTGACCTTTCAGATGCTCTTGTTTGAGTTTCCAGCCCGATCCGCTGAGGTAAACACACGGCGGGGGGCAGAAGAATCTGTGGACACACACAGAGTTTATTTACCACAAGAAGCACCTTGTTTTGCTCTCTCTCCTCTCTCTCTCTCCTCTGGTCATAGTGGGAGGCCTTGAATTATGTGGGTGGACTAGACAGTGATGATTTGGCAGTCCTCACCTCAACATCTTGATGTTGAAATCTACAGTAGGGGATGGGGCCGGTGTTTATACTGACGTGCTTCCCTGCCATGTTTTCTGAGTGTGATTGAGGTGGCCTTTGCATCTTTCACAGATGGATTCAGCTGCAGTATTAACGTTTGATTCAGCAGGTCTCAAACTGACTGTTGCACTAGCCAGTAATGGTGAGCCAGAGTGGTAAAAATATATAGTCACGGCAAGACCACACACACACACACACGTGCTAAGACTGTATACACAACCACACACACACACACACACACATGTGGTACCACACACATACACACAGAGTACCGTTTCTCGTTGCCATAGGACTTCTGTGCCACCTTGGCATGGAGGATGCGAACCGTCTGGTCGGGGTGAAACTGTAGGTATTGCCTCACAGAGTCACGGGTAATCCTGGGCAGTGCAGAGAAAGTCTGATCCACCCTGGGAGGAACACTGCATCATTAAACCACCAGATCACTGGCCATTTGTACTGATATAGGCACTACATAGACATTCCTTGTAAAGTAAAAATAAAGTGCTTGTCTGTCTGCCTATTTATCTGTCTAATATGTGAATCTAAATTGTATCTTTGCTAAAAAAAATTTTACTGAAAATTCTTTATAAACATAGACAGTAGGAGTAGAATATTGACTCACTTAAATCTGTGCTTCCATCAGTTGGAATACACAGTATATATTATACTGACTCATTTCAGGTCTTAAGAGCATTTATATCATCTTTCCATCTGTAAATATTTTCTGTCTGGGGGTCTCATCCACTGCAAGCTTTCCTTTGAGCTCTGCAGTCAGAGGGGGATGTAGACTAACAAGGCTAATGACATTAGACACTCTGCATGTGGTTAGCCATATACAATCAGACAGCTGAAATGTTTTCTGTGCTTATGTGATGAGTCTGCATGGGGGCATGGTACAGCGTGTGCCCGTCCCTATCTCTGCCTGGCCCCGTCTAGCCATCTTGGCACACTGGGTGAAATAACACGGTCCCAAGCGGACACCAAAGAGAAGCAGGCAGGAAGCCTGGTAGCCTCAGATGGCTTACATTTGGCTCTGGCCCTGGCAAACACATTCCATAACGCCAAGCTCAGCTCCTGTGAATGATGCAGCATTATAAACACACATAGTCATTTATTCCTCTTCCCTAAAACCTCTCTCCACTACGTTCTCCTCAGTTTTGGTTTGTAATTGTGCAACATGAAGCTCAAGCTCTAGACTAGAGTGATTAGAGATCACTGGTTATTAAAACGAAAAACACTTTTTGAATGAATTCAGTGTGAGGCATTAAACATAGGAAAGCAAATGTTTCTAAATGGTGAGACCAAAGACAAATTTGTGCTGAACATTATTATCTATTCTATTCCCTGTTTGTATGTGGACAACAGCTGCTCGCCTGGAGGGGAAAGCTTGTGTGGGGACACACACCCTTTCCTAAGAGAAAGACAAAGAGAATAAGAGGAAAGATCATAGACACACACAGTCCCCACCCCAAGAGAAAGCAAAAGATAATGTGGGGACAATCCACCCCCTTCCCCTCCATACAACTCCCATGCCCACCAGGCAGTGCTTCAGAATTAAAGGCTCACGGCCGAGGGGTCACTTCAGTTGGTCAACCCTGGAACAGGGCGCAGTTCTCAACATGTTTTACAGCAGCCTCTACATCTAATTACAGCAATAGGCCTATCAACAGAAATGGCTATGGTGATGCATGCATGCATCTTTTCTTGGCTTTCTCTGTTAATGTTCTGAGGTACACTGAAACAAATAGATGAATGATGAAGAAAAAATTACTTTGCATTATTTCGTGTGTGGATGTAATAAATGGTTGCAGACTGTGTTTTAGGCCAACCAATTTTAAAGTATACTACAGGTAAAACTGTGAGGCCATATCAGGGTGTAGCTGTGGATAAGTTATTGATGTTAAGAACCTGAAAATTACAATATTTCATAATAAACACTTAATGTCGCTCAGCAATTGTGGACACATATGGCAGACCAGGACTGGGGATAATAATGTCTGAAATGTCATATTGTGTGCCATGGGAGGTAACAGTCTTTATGTAACAATTAATTGAGATGTCTGGGAAAACAAATTCTCAGCAACTGTGCAAGCCCCCCCTTGGGAATGACAATGGTTCATTGGGAGTGTTTTTTTTTGTTCATTTCTTTTTTCTTCCTAAAAACCCTTTGCCTCTCTAGCAAATGGGTTTCAAACTGAGGTAGTCTGTTTCTATTTATCAGCTGCATTTTTAGGCACGGATTTTGGTCCAAAATGTTCTGCATGTCAAACACAGAAAAAAGGACAAGCTATCGAGAACAAAGAGCGGATAGATGGAGGTATACTAGGCAGCGGGGTGCCATTTTGAGCATGGAGCATATTAATTGTTTTTGGCACTGCAGTGCTGTGTATTTCTCTAAGGGCCTACTGAACTGTGGAGGACCGGTCAATGAAAAGCTGCACCATGCTGCTCACTTACACCCAATTCCTGAACAATGGTGGTGAACTAAGTTCCCCATTTGTGGAGAGGGCGAACAGATCATAGACTGCTGGAACTGATGATTTGTGATTAACAGGACAATAAAAATAGGTTGTATAATCCTTACCTAGGGCTAGATATTGCTATCGTTCAAGAGTGTGCGGCTCCGATGAGACTATTTGACATTATATGCCATGTGAAATTACTAGAATGGCAATAAAAAATCAGTGCAAAAGCATTACCATATTTCTTTTTGTTATGGTCTTGATGATGTGAAAATGGCTGGCCTTTGAGGAGAGAATTCAAAACAAGAGGGAAGGCTGAGCCAAGGCATGGATTCACACTATGCTTGAGCTGTCTGTGCAAACAAGGCCAGGCCAGGCGAGAGGTTTCATTTGGGATTTCCCTCAAGAGGTCAAGGGGTCAAGAGAGCAGACCTGATGGCATTTCACAGAGGAGCACGTCAGGTCAAAGGAGCTGTACTGCTATGGCATACTGAGGATCTAAAACAAGAAGGTTAACGACTGCTCTAGAAGAGAGGCATTTTTAATAAATTTCTCCAATACTTGCTAATGTTTGTTAAGGTGTTTCAGTTATGGTTGCCAAACATTATGTGCCTTTGCAATAAAGTCCACATGTCAAAATATTTAGCATATTGAATTCATTTCTATTTAGCAAAATCCCTTACATACCATGACAGATAAATGAATACACATGGATAGTAACTAAGAGTCTTGAGAATGTGTGCTGGGGCTGCATCCTCTGTGCTGTCCCCCACCCCCATCCCTTTCCAAAAAAGTCGTCTTGCACTCTCGTTTCACTGGGGGTGGGAACTAGATTTTTAAACATGCTCCTTCGATTAAATACCTGTCTAAACTCTTTGCTGCTCACTCCACATCTGAACATCTGAACATCAACTAAGTCAAAATTGCTCTCCGACGAACGATTGTACAAGTGACCAACTCATAGAACCACTAAGTAGAGTGAACATTCATTTGATACATTTGAAGAGAACTGGATACCACAACCGATTGTCACTGGACTCTAGTTTTGCACACAGGGTTTGGCGGGAGGAAGACATCTCGTTACCTGTCCCATTCAGTGGAGCGCAGGTCTGTTCTCCCCTGTAGCGTGCCCAGGTGAGTGTTTGAGCTCCCAGGTGTATACAGGTGCGGGACATCAGTGGTTTCCAAGTGCTGTGGTCCTGCAAACGTGGCAATTTGTTTTTTATTCTAATAGATGATTGTGCTTAAATATTTTATTAGCATGAGACTATTTTATATCAGTAAGAGGGGCGTTTTGTTTGATTCTTTAAATGCTGCTCATTCAATATTATCCATGCTCATCATTTTTGCCTTGTGATAATTTTTCTGCTCACAAACATGAAATAGTTTGTTACTAACTGGGAGCTCACAGGTAGCCTACCAATAATAACCTACAATGTCAGTTAATTTAACTTGAATTTAAACTTTAAAAACAAGAATCTTTATCAAGCTGACACTTCGCGTTTTGAAGCATACCGGACCGTTACTTAGTAGCATTTTAACACAATATGAAATTGTAGCTTTTTTTCTGTAGGTTGTAGGCTAATGACAATTTAGGTTTTATGCTGTGATGACAAATCAGAAAAAAAGACGGTTTGTTTGACTAGTAGGCTATGTGACCAAGTATGTGCTCGATATGTTTCGATTGTTTGTTGTCTGATTTAAAAATTGCCACCAACAACATTAACCTAAATCAGACTACATAACCACGTTGTCACATTGACAGCCTGTCTATACTTAATTCAGCACATGACATTGTTATCAATGATCACTTGTTTTTCACTTTCTCGATTTTGCATTGTTTCGAAGACTCGGGAATTGCAGAAACGGGTTTTTAGGGATGAGGATGAACGAACATGTGGGTGCACAGTGGCACCCTGGAGACTATGTGGTAAGAAATACTAGCGGTAGCAAAGCACACATCTGCTTTCAATCCATTAGTAACAAGAAGGTTATGTTTCCTTTGTCAGAGTGGCAAAGCTGTCATTCAAGTTTTAACTAGACAGCTCTATTTTTCTCCCTCTCCATTTACTTTCTCTCTAAACCGACCATTTTTTTCTAGTCCATGTCAAATAGTTTGAATGTTTATGTCGAGATCCTTGGGGTTGAGCTTATTGAATTATGTTTAAACAGTTTACCGCAGGGATACCGTGAGGGTAAGAGTACTCTCTCTATACGTTCCACATCTTTCCACTAGCCAGTACTGTTGGTAGTGGTCCCCCTGGTATTTTTTCACAGGTGCTGTCGTTTGACCAAACGCCCCTCACTCATAGCCTCTCTGTGTAAAGCCTGTAATGCATACACTCACCCTTGATATTGTCCGTTAAAGTGTCCAGACCTCTGTGATCCTGCATCACACTGGCTGAAAAAATCACTTCAGTAGGCTACTTCTTGTGTCAAAAACGTGCAAGATTGAAAATAAGCAGAAAGGGCTCTGATCTGTTTTCAGGTGAACCTATTCCTGATACAGGAGGACTTGAAAATAAGATCAAAAGCATAAACATCTACTGTTCATTTACATGAAAAAATAGCAATGGCGTGTCTATTTCCCTGTAACTGAGTTGCCTGCCCCATCCCACCCCCACCTTCATGTTTGTTTTTAGAGATTGTCACCTGTTGAGTTCTCACCTGTCCAAAGCCTCTGCAAACACTGCCAAAGATTAGACGTCCTTGTAACCACTACTGGGCCACACAAGGTGAAAGAGAAGGTAGTCATTGCTTGGCTGTGTCAGTAATTGTGACAAGAGACATCTTAAAGTGCCTCTTCGGAAGTAAACAAGCGCAACACCTGTGTTATGTATTAAGTTACCGGCAACAATAACAGCAAGCAGCACTTCCTGAGAAGTCCCCTTGGCCAGAAATGATAACTGACGGTTTACAGCCTTTCCTAGGCCCCCTCAGCTGCAGAGTTTGATGGAGGCATGGAAGTTGCATTACCGCCTGTATTCCCAAAGGGGGAGCTCTGCCAGTTGGGGTCATCATTTTTAACATGTCAGCAACATGTGCTCTTTAGTTTGGTCTGCAGTGGTTTAAAGCCGAGATCATGCTTCTTATGTAGTTGATGGGGCTGCTGAAAAAGCAGATACAGGCAAACAAACATCACCCCACCCACACACACTCACAATAAATGGGAAGAAATGTGACACCCCTGTGCTTCATGGATGGTGAGAAATATGCAAACTACTATTTGGGCAAGTATGTAACGTCAGCAGTATATTTCTTCAACAGTATTAGCCTTGTTGAGACTTTGAATCAGATTTCAGTTTCATCTCCACCTCCACCAACTCTGATTTATACCTTTGCTAAACAGACAATTCCTTTGGCTAGCCGTCGAGTCTAGTACTTATTCCTTTCACTGAAATGACCCATTAAGTAAACACAGTAAATGGCTCAGCATGGGTTCTTCTCAGTGTTTAATTATACAGTAGATATAATGCGGTAGTGACCTCTGGCGATGAAGCCCTTGGTGCTGAACTATTGCTGGAGCTGGTGCACACTGGGCTTCTTTGTGGTGGAGGGACACATGTGGGTATGGGGCCAGGCTCTGGTTACAGCAGTTGCTTCCTGAGACAGGCCCCAAGTTATTTGCTGGGGTCTCTGCAGAGGACCGTAGGGGCCACGGCATCAAGGGGGCCACTGCTCAGAGAGAGAGAAAGAGAGAGAGAGAGACCAATCTGTACATCTCTTTCACTCTAGCTACTTTCCTTTTTTTCACTAACACATTCTCTGTTTCAGCATGTTGGTGTGGACAGGGTACACTCAGTACCCTGCACATTTAGCACATATGTCTTTATTGTCAGCTATGGGGTTGTTTTCTTACAGTGTGTGTGTAAGTAAGAATACAGGATATCTATATGTATATGGGTTTACAGGATACCTATATGTATATGGGTTTACTGAAGAATTTCATCAAGCTCCATTGAAGCTCCATTGTTAGGTTGAGATCAGATTAGAAGGCCTAAACACCCACAGCACTGCAGCACTGTTTTTTTTTTGTTTTTTTTTGAAGTGGACACCAAGCCAGTGACGAAATCTTTTGGAGGCTTTAAACTCATACTCATTGAGCGTGAAAGATAAAGATAAATTGTCGCAGTCCCTTCTCTCTGACCCAGGAGAGAGAACAGCCTTTTGTTATGGCTGTTAGATCTGACAGGAGGTCTTTATGGAAACACTTCCCAGACATTGTTATTTTCCAGCAATTACCTCACGTAGTGTTTGAACTCTTTGCCTGCGGTCATGTGAGTGATTCAGTAGCAGATTATTCCCCCTCCGTGGGCGTCTGTCAGGAATGGCTTCTGTGCAGGCTAAGCCATCTGTTTGGCGTTGGGCGTTTTTATGGAAGGGCTGGCCAAGGAATGCGCTAGTGTTTTAAGTGCACATTGTGACTTGGAGCTGTCTTTCCCTCTCACAGGCCTAGTTGAATCCAAGACAAGACTTCAGCATCCATACCCAAACATCTGAACATGAGGGCCCTGTTGGTCATTGCGACTCTGCTCCTAACTCTGGCTGCGGTCACAGAGGCAAGACCAAAAAAAAAAGGTCAGCCAGCCACAACCATAACACTGATGTTAATGCTTCTACCAGGTCCAAATACAGATTAAATATATTAAATGTCATTAGGTCATATGAAAATAATCCAGTAAGAGGGGAAATGTACTGTGATACACATATGATATGCTGGTATTTACATTTTAGTGTCCTAATATCATATGACTAATAAAGTTTATATGTCTGGTGTCTAAGCCACAAAGTGCAATTGCCCTTCTGAGATTATCCAGTTTCTTATTGAATGATGTCTCCTGTTTGAACCCTCTCACATTTGTAGTCTCTAAGGAGAAATGTAAGTCGGGTCCAGTGGATCTGGTCTTCATCATTGACAGCTCGCGGAGTGTGCGTCCGCACGAGTTTGAGACGGTGCGCAAGTTCATGATCGACATCATCCATGAGATGGACATCGGGCTAAAGGCCACGCGTGTGGGAGTGGTGCAGTACTCCAGCCAGGTCCAGAACATCTTCTCGCTGAATGCCCACTCCCGGCTTGAGGACATGGTAAAAGGCATCAACGAGATCATTCCATTGGCGCAGGGCACCATGACTGGTTTGGCCATCCGCTACGCCATGAATGTGGCCTTCTCTGCTGAGGAGGGTGCCCGGCCCAACGTGCCCCATGTGGCCGTGATTGTAACCGACGGGCGCCCTCAGGACCGCGTGGCAGAGGTGTCAGCGGCCGCCCGCGAGTCAGGCATCGAGATCTTTGCCGTGGGTGTGGCAAGGGCTGATATGACCTCTCTCCGTGCCATGGCTTCACCACCATTTGAGGACCACGTCTTCCTGGTTGAAAGCTTTGACCTTATCCACCAGTTTGGCCTTCAGTTCCAAGACAAACTTTGTGGTAAGAGTACATTTCACCCTCTTGTGTGCCTTGTTTTGTACTATCAACAGTTGTATACGTTTACTGTCACTATCTTGCATTCTGCTGAAATAAATTACAGAATCAAATATCCTTTTATATTTTTAGGAATTGATCTGTGCCTGGACTCTGACCATGGCTGTGAGCAAATCTGTGAGAGTTCACCTGGCTCCTACCGCTGCCTGTGCATGGCAGGTTACACACTGAATGAGGATGGCAAGACCTGTACACGTATGTATCATTGCATTATGGGAAATGTATGACAGTCAAATAGTACTTCGGCACATCAATGTCATGCGATTACCAAAGATAGTCAAAATTGACCAACAAAGTTATCATGTGTCAAATGAACTACCACTTAGAATTTAGCCAACACCATATACATGATACACTCAAGGGCACCTGTAATGTATATTTCAGCAATTGACCTCTGTGCTGAGGGCAAGCATGACTGTGAGCAGATCTGCAACCCCACGCCTGGTGAATTCACATGTTCCTGTAACCCCGGATACACGCTGAATGAGGATGAGAAGACATGCACAAGTTAGTGATGGCAACAAAAGGGAACGGTTCATCTTAACACACACACACACACACACACAGACACACACACAAACTGTCCACCAGTGTACACATGGGTACCTTACACCCATGGTAAGGCTTTTAGCTTGCTAACTAGCTAACATAATGCCAATAACAGTAACAGCTGCATTGGTGGCATCAGGCATGCCAGATAGCTCACATATTATGTTGTGATAAATATGTGCATGTTTGCTCAATAATAATGAAACTTGTCCATAGGCGCAACTGTGTAAATTGGGTAGGGTCGGTATTGATTCCACTGGCAAGGAATTGACATGTAGCTTTACATGTGAATATGGTGTACTACAAGGTTATTTAAGGTTCATTTAAGAGTTTTAGTGTGATATCACAACTTTTGTCATTATTATTATAGCTTTACCTTTCTGGTCCTTCGAGTTGTTATTCTCCAGACATCATGCTGGACCTTTTTGACTCCAGAAATATCCCAATTATTGACATTTCATTCACTTAACACTCTAGACATTTGCATTGTGTTCCAGTGATTGACCTCTGTGCTGAGGGCAAACATGATTGTGAGCAGATCTGCAACCCTACACCTGGTGAATTCACATGTGCCTGCGAATTTGGATACACTCTAAATGAGGACGAGAAGACTTGCACAAGTTAGTGACTATAAGAAAAGCAAGACCAATTTGTGCTATTTACAGTATAAAATGTCTCAGGAGATACTTTTTAGTGACTAGTGGTTGTATCCTGATAACACTGGTGGGGTTTCATGGGGGTAGGGAAGATGAATGAGAAGTTGCTTTCAGGGTGTGAGATGCAAGGTCATGTCCACGAGAAAGCCAGTTGTTTGGGTATTTTTAGACTTATATCTTGCTGGTTCAACTAAAAAATGATATATAAAAACTATAAGAATGTAGATATTTTTGGTCAAATGATCTGAAGTGAATGTTTTCACTCAGTTTTTTTTACTATTTTGTGAGAATGTCTCTATAATCTACATTCACTTCAGATCATTTTACCTCAAAAAATCTACATCTTATAAAATCCAGGATTTTTTAGTTGCCTTAGGAACACATTGAACTAGTCATAACAAAATCATACTGCCAGTTAATTCATTGCACACCTTAGACATTTGCATTGTGTTCCAGTGATTGATCTTTGTGCTGAGGGCAAACATGATTGTGAGCAGATCTGCAACCCCACGCCTGGTGAATTCACATGTGCCTGCAACAAAGGGTTCACCATGAATGAGGACAAGAAGACTTGCACAAGTTAGTGATGGCAGGACACTAGGAAACAATTGATGTTTCTCAAAAGAAAGAGAATAACCATTGTTTTTCACCAGGCTTGTCCCAAATAACTCTAATACAGTATCAGCACGCATTGTGAGCAAAGGTAGAAATAGTGGAGAGCACACGTACACATACAGACCCGTATTGTCCATCAATGAAACCAGTGCTACCTTGGACAGATTTTCAGGCTTTAGCTTGCTAGCTAACTAACTAGCCAAGAGAGCACATGCAATAACTGCAATGGCTGCATAATTGGCATCCAGCTTGCCAGAAATCTAATCTTATTTGTGATTGATAAAATGCATGTCTTGCTAATGTTTTTAACATGTTGAAAAAGTTTGTAGACTCAAACAGTTGGGTAACTCAAAATAGATTTGTTGAAAAAAAGAGTAATGTAGAATTGCACACATCAAATACATGGATGACAAATCCATTGGCTTTAAACTTTAGACATTTGCATTGTGTTCCAGTGATTGATCTTTGTGCTGAGGGCAAACATGATTGTGAGCAGATCTGCAACCCCACGCCTGGTGAATTCACATGTGCCTGCAACAAAGGGTTCACCATGAATGAGGACGAGAAGACTTGCACAAGTTAGTTAAAATAATAGCTAATTTTGTTCATCACAAGCAAGTCACATTTGAAGCGCACTATCCACAAATGAGGAAATGGTTGTGTTTGGATCAAGTTGAGGTGTTTAGATGCTTACCTACCTAACAAATTCCATGCCATAATTGCCTTACCTATTTCAGTTAATGTAAATTTGGCCTGTCATTCTATCTCAATTTTAATTATTCAGAAAAAAAACAAATCCCAATCTGTTAAGTGATGTTAGCAAACAATATGGCCACTGCTTGTTTTGATAGGCATACCACTTTGTAATGTAGGATCCTACTGATAAAATAGATATAAATTGTCACAAAATAGAATATAATCCCAGGTCATTTCATTCATTATACACCTCAGACATTTGCATTGTGTTCTAGTGATTGATCTTTGTGCTGAGGGCAAACATGATTGTGAGCAGATCTGCAACCCCACGCCTGGTGAATTCACATGTGCCTGCAACAAAGGGTTCACCATGAATGAGGACGAGAAGACTTGCACAAGTTAGTGATGGCAGGGAAGAGAAAAACTGATTTTCAATTTAATTTCTTATCACACAAATTCACACACAATCATCCACCATTAAGGGCTCAGCTGCCTTGGAGATATAGCTATAGATATAACTAGCTATAATAACATGCAACTAGTGTAGTGGCATCATATATTTCCTTAGGCATGTCAGACATTGCAAATGTAATTTGCTCGAAAAACTTGCATGCTTTTTTAATCTTCTCTCAAAGACTGCAATATTTGAGTCCCGTTTACACATAGCTGGATATTTATAAAACCGATATTAATTCATGCAGTTACCCCTATCATCTACACATTAATAAAATAACAGTCTCTTAAAAAATCGGGCCAAGGTGGAGATCTCCGACACCACATGGAGATAGGAATAACACCATTTTACTATTGTGACACGACTCGATTTGTTTTTTGACAGCCTTCACTAGCTCATTTTGAGCATTGTGTGAACAAAAAAGTGTTTTAAAACAGGTCTAGAAATATAGATGTGCCCTAGCGGTAGAAAATAGCTTTGCTCAGTCGGTACATCTAGAAATAAGCCCCAGGGTCTATGGAGCTCCTCCTCCAAGTTTGGTCAGCTCAAACACATGACTCTGTCCTTATAGAAAGATGTCTTGATGGCCCCTCGGTTATGATCTTTGCAGTTTATCAGCAGTTTATCATCAGTTTGGATTGAGCCCTGTGTATCGGTTATGGCCAGACTGTGCTTTTTGGTGTCATAATCTGGATTGCCAGGCTGTTTTTATAAATACCCGGCTTCGTGTAAACGTGGCCAGGCATTGTCATAATTACTCATAGAATAGGTCTGACTGGGTGAAAAGACCATTTTAAAGGATATAGACTGAAATCTTATTTCATTCAATTAACACTCTAGACATTTGCATTGTGTTCCAGTGATTGACCTCTGTGCTGAGGGCAAACATGATTGTGAGCAGATCTGCAACCCCACGCCTGGTGAATTCACATGTGCCTGCAAATTTGGATACACTTTAAATGAGGACGAAAAGACTTGCACAAGTTAGTAACGATGAGGCAAAAGAAATTAAAATCATCTGTGACACTACCCCACCACCACTCTCAGAATGTAGACCATTTGAGACCAGGTTGAGAACCACTGCTGTAGACCAACAGTATTCACCTGCAAGAGTAGTGGCTTCTTAAAAGTCATGTTACACCTGCCAGCTAACAAGATAATGCATCAAATGGCTGTATAACAAGTATAACACAAGCTTGCTCATTTCTTGACAACCATATAATCTATCGATGTTATAGATACAGTATACAGGACTGTCATGCCCAGATAAAAGACATTTGTTAATTATTTTAGATTTAATTTTTAAACACAGATTTTTATGACTTCAGTGATGAGTGCAGGCACTTTATATTTGTAATACATCCAGGCATTTCCTTCACAACATATTTTAGACATTTGCATTTTGTTCCAGTGATTGATCTTTGTGCTGAGGGAAAACATGATTGTGAGCAGATCTGCAACCCTACACCTGGTGAATTCACATGTGCCTGCAACAAAGGGTTCACCGTGAATGAGGACGAGAAGACTTGCACAAGTTAGTGATGGCAGGACACTAGGAAACGATTGATGTTTCTCAACAGTAACATCTACCTTATCTATCAATGACAATAGAGCTCTCTAACTGGCTTTTGCTGTCTAACTACTTACATGAAATGAGTGTAATGGCTGAATACTTGGTCTCAGCTTGCCAAAAATCTAATATTTCATTTGATAAAATGCATGATTTGCTAGTATTTAACATGCTTAAAAGGTTTATAAATTCAATTAATTGGGCAAGAATTCATCCATCAGTCTAAAGTGGATTGCCACACAGTTCAAGTACTTGTATATCCCATAAATTAACGAGCTTCAAACTTCAGACATTTGCATTGTGTTGCAGTGATTGACCTCTGTGCTGAGGGTAAACATGATTGTGAGCAGATCTGCAACCCCACGCCTGGTGAATTCACATGTGCCTGCAACAAAGGGTTCACCATGAATGAGGATGAGAAGACTTGCACAAGTTAGTAATGGCAGGACACTAGAATAACTAATGTAGTTTAAAGACTTCAGGGTGGGAACCCTTAAATGCCTACCCTTTTCACACACACACACACACACACACACACACACACACACACACACAGACTTCGACTTAGCTAGTAGTTATTAACTAGCTACTAAGCTATCACATAGAAATAATGTAATAAGGCATGATAAAGCTGAATTTACTTGACAAACATGCATGTTTGCCTGTAAAGTCTGTAATTTCCCCAATGCTTTTAAGGTCTAGCTGGTATTATCTAACCTGTTTTACCAAACATTCACTTTGTGAATGGAGTCTGAGAACTCTCCACTGGACAAGATTTGCAGTCATAGCATCCCAATAGAAATAGACATTGTGATAATGGTAATGGTTGTTCCAGCCAAAACAACTGCTTTAATTAAGGATTCCTGACAAGATAGCAATCCAGTTTGGCTAAAATTAAATAATGTATTTACATTTGTAATATAAATATAAAGATTCTACCGGCTCCATTTCTTTAACATTTGCTGGCTTTGTGAATTAAATTGCTTTTTCTAATTCTAACCCTGCTTTGTTTGATTTTAACTCAATGATCTCTTGATCGTTCCCTTCTGATCGCTGATTGATTCACTGTCCTGGTGGCCAAAGAAAACATTGATACACAGGGCAATTCCAGACAGATATCTCAGTGAGAAATTGAAATCACAGACTACCCCCCCCCCCCCTTTCCAAAAAAATGTATGCATAGACATTTGCATTGTGTTCCAGTGATTGACCTCTGTGCTGAGGGCAAACATGATTGTGAGCAGATCTGCAACCCCACGCCTGGTGAATTCACATGTGCCTGCAACAAAGGGTTCACCATGAATGAGGACGAGAAGACTTGCACAAGTTAGTAATGACAGGGCAACAGACAAGGAACAATGTTTGTCAAGAGCTGGTCTCAGCCACAGTATTGTCAGTTGCTAATGTTTGGCTTTAAATTGGCTAGCTAACCAACTAGTTGCTAGAAGATGTATGCAATACTTGTAATGGCTGCATTTTTGGCATCAAGCATGCCAAACAATTGGAATTTCTTGACCAACATGCATGTTTTATCCATTTATTTCTGTCACTTTCCCAAGTTTCAGTTTGTCTGGTTTAGAAATTTTGCGGGTTTGCAACTGAAATTGTTTTGGCACAGTGTAAAACAAAACATTACCTCGTACATTTTTACTGCACTTCACAATTTAGACATTTACATTGTGTTCTACTGATTGATCTTTGTGCTGAGGGCAAACATGATTGTGAGCAGATCTGCAATCCTACGCCTGGTGAATTCACATGTGCCTGCAACAAAGGGTTTACCATGAATGAGGACGAGAAGTCTTGCACAAGTTAGTGATGACAGGGAAATAAATACTGTAAAGATCAGTGCTTGCCAACAGCAAGTCTAGGGTATTCACTCAACCACAATATTGTCAGTTGCTAATGTTTGGATTTAAATTGGCTATCTAACCTACTAGTTGGGAGGAGATGTATGCAATACTTGTAAGGGCATCAAGCATGCCAAATAATTGGAATTTCAATTCCTTAACCAACATGCATGTTTTGTCATTTCCCAAGGCTTCAAAATTAGTTAGTTTTAGCGACCATAGTTGTCTTGGCAGAGTTTAAAACAAAAATAACCTCGTACATTTTACAGCACTTCAGACATTTGCATTGTGTTCCAGTGATTGATCTTTGTGCTGAGGGCAAACATGATTGCGAGCAGATCTGCAACCCCACGCCTGGTGAATTCACATGTGCCTGCAACAAAGGGTTCACCATGAATGAGGACGAGAAGACTTGCACAAGTTAGTGATGGCAGGGAAAAGATTCACTAGCAAAGACATGGCCACCTTTTAAGACAACAAGTGACTATTTAGCTAATTTATCACATGCTAACATATGACCCTGATGGCTGTGTAAAAAGCACTAGACATGGCAGAACTCTTACAGTTTAATTACCTTACAAACATGTGCATGTATAACATCTGTTTTGATATTCACATGCTTCACTAATTCTGGCAAGTAATTCCATGAACATAATGAACAAAAAAAACAGTATAGGAGTGTCCACATTGGGTAGCTATTTGCGTTAGAATTTGATTCTACAACTTGGTTATACTGATTTTACTGGGTTTTTATACATTTTTTATCCACATCCACAATGCTGTGGACAATGCACAACACACTTCAGCATTTGCATTGTGTTCCAGTGATTGACCTCTGTGCTGAGGGCAAACACAATTGTGAGCAGATCTGCAACCCCACGCCTGGTGAATTCACATGTGCC
>JAGFZM010000003.1:0-37359 GCA_017657215.1 Limnothrissa miodon | reverse complement strand
TATGGATGAATGGATGGATGGATGAGTGGATGGTTGGATGAATGGTTGGATGGATAGATGAATGGATGTAGTTATGGATGGAAGGATGGATGAATGGATGGATGGATGAGTGGATGGTTGGATGGATAGATGAATGGATGCAGTTATAGATGGATTGATGTACTTTTTAAATAAAGACAATCCCCTGCCAATGTATTAAATATTTGGTGTGTATTTTATGTTACTTGTCCATATGATTGTTGTTCCTCAGGTATCACTATGTATGCTGTGGGTGTTGGCAAAGCAGTGGAGGATGAGCTCCGCGAGATTGCCTCTGACCCAGTAGATAAGCACTTCTTCTACACGGCTGACTTCAGTGCCATCAGCCAGATTGCAGAGAATCTAAAACTCAACGTCTGTGCAGGTGGTTCTGATGTCTATTTTTACTTTTGTAAACACTTCTATCCTGCCAAGTCTTTACTTTGTTTTGCTATCTACTCCTAATGCCAATGTATATGTTTACTTAAATGCATAATTACCTAAATGTTTGATTCAGAGCAAACATTTAGGTCATTCATTTAGAGCAAACATTTAGACAGGTATTTCAAGAAAAAAAAATGAAATAAAATTCATTTAATGTTCATCAGCACCATCTAGTGTCTAAGAGCTGAAGTCTGTCAGAGGAAAGGTACCAGGAAAGAACGTTTGTAGGAAATGTCAGATAGGAAAATTCACCTATATCCACTTTAGAAAAGCTGGAACACTATTTTTAACTGAGATTATTTGTCACTAAAAATGAATGAATAATTATCCACTATGGTTAATTATGCATACTGTATGGTTAGTTGAATTAAATGCATACTGTTCTTTTACAAAGAATGTATCTGCTGTTTTCAGAGGAGAGCCAAGGAGAGATTGAAGTGAAGGACCCATGTGCCTGTCAAAGTGTTGTTGAGTTCCAGCAGGCCACCATGGCAGCCCTGGATCAGTTAAACCAGAAACATATCCTTTACCAGAATGGGTGTAAATCTACATTGTTATCACTCATGCACATAGCAATCCACAGGCATTCATAACACTCTATGTTTATTTGTAAGGGTCCACAAATCACCACCCGTAAATCAGCAAAGAGGCACATTTGTTATATTTTGGGTGAGTCGAGAGGAAACGTTTTGGCAGACTGCTCTGTCTAGACGATCTGTTTTTAAGGGGAGCTCTTTGAGGCCATCCTCTGTTGTGTGCTAGTAGGAAATGGAGTGGCTGGGTTGCTTAGTCTCTTCACAGGAGGCATGAAGGGGAGGCTCAATGGGTCTTTGTGAACTCACTCGTGACACACTAATCTTTCAGTGGCCCTCATTCATCAAAGTGCAGAAGGGCTCCTTGTATGAGTATCTCAAGTCTAGAAACAGATGTTTGCGAGGAAAGTGCTTCTGAGAGGACTATTTTGCAGTGTGTGGCTCTGCCCAAAATGGCTGTTTGTTTTTCTTGTAATTGACAGCGACTAGTTTGCGTTAAGAATTAATACAATGCACGCCTTGTGTCAGAATCTCTTCCTGCCTGTCCTTTTGGTACAGATTAATTTGAATGCATAACAGATTCACAATAGATCATCTTTTCATGAATGGCATGGTTCCTTAACCGGATCTCACTGTCTTCGATGAATGCCCGATTGGAAGACTTAGAAAACCAGCTTTTGACCAGGAAATAAGAAGCCCTTGTCCCCAGACAACCAGGAAAATAGAAAGAAGGAACTGGAGTTCTTTAATGATCACAGACTATACCCACTGCACTAAGGAATTTTCAGCTGTGTCACAGATAAAATCAGGTTGATCCCAATGTTAGGTCTGACTCCTGTGTTTAGCAGCATTTTTTTTATTTCTGTGATATCGCTGTGGCTTTCTTCTTTGTATGTTCCTTGCAGACATTCAGGAAGTGGGATGGGATTGCCTGTCAAGGACAGCCAGGAGTGAAAAATGCTGTTATGGTCTGGTTTCCCTCAACCATATCCTAAGCACCAACACATGTCATGTATAGCTATTAGAACAGAGTGGTGAGAAGCACAATGAATGCAGTGGTAGCCGTGACCTTTCAACATTATTTTTTTACCCCCCTGGGACTCTTATGTTAATATTTTACCCTATTTATTCTTCATCAAAGTTACAGTGAATGGCTGAAAGAAAAGGTTTATTTATGTGAAACTCTCCATCAGTGTAAGTCACGACATAATAGTTTTTTTTTTTATCATAAACCTGATTTTGGAGCACCACAGAACATTCAACTATTCAGTGCCAAATCAGTGCTGTATCGATCTTTATAACAATATTTGTTAAGACAGCAATAATATCACAATTAATGTAGGGCCTTTAACTGAAGCGCTTAATGCTTCCCGCTGAAGCACCATACATACAAAACCTAGAGTGAGTGATGGAAAATCAACCTGAATGATGTAGACTAGAAGATATGCAATCTAACCTAATAGCTACCAAAGTATGTATGCCAACTTATTAACATGAGCCTTTGGAAATATTGGAAATGGAGAGATAGGTAAAACAAAAGAGTGAGTGAGTGAGGGGGTCGGGTGGGGTGGGGGTTGGGGTGTGAGGGAGAAGAAACCATCTCAAATGTGAGCGTCATTAGAACCGAATGTGAAATACTGAGAGTATAAGAGTCCTGAGAGTAGGCTATGAGAAAAGACCATGAAGACTACCGGATTGAGTAGCATGCTCAGGCGCCCCTACAGACCACTTTTTTATATGAAATAAACTACACTTTGTAAAAGGAGATAACTGGCCTGTCTACATTTTTTGAGGCAGTGTTACAGTTATGAACAGAGAAGCTTAGTGTTCTTCTTGCTCTCCTTGTATAAAATGGCCACAGTATGAAGCAAAAATATCCCTGTTTTTTTTGGTACTTTTGTATATTTTAATATCCATTTTTGTAAGTATGAGGATTCTCTATATTCTTACAACGGATGAAATAAATATGAAACTTTTAATTATGCTGTGTGTGTGTGTGTGTGTCATTTTGTTGTACACAGTAGGCCTAAGCATGACTTCTTTAGTTGTCACATCACATTTCAGACATAAATGAGTTCATATCTAAAAACTGTGACTTTTTAAATAGTAAAGCAATGTCAAAAGCAATGTTTTTAATTTCTCAATCTTAGGTAAGTTTGTTCACTAGTCACACTAGGAAGGAACATATGCCAATTTAATAACACTTTGATGTTGTGGGTTGTGTTTACCCCTGGCTGGGGACATCTCCAATGACACAATGTTTGTATAGCAACGGATTCATTTTGGTGTTCCACGTGTTTTCACTTAATGAACTTTACAGTGTCTCTCCTCAGAGGTCTTAATAAATCCCTCGGTTGCAGAATGTGCATTTAAAAAACAACTGTCTCGCCAAAGGTGACCTTTTCCAGGGCACCTTAATGAATGCTAAAGGGGGAAGATTTGCAGTCTCTTTCTGGTTGTTGTTACTCTCTTGACAAGGCTCAGAGGAGATTTAAATGTCAAAGAGTCCCCTTAGCTTGTGCATAGGTCCACTAAGGGCCCCAGTTGCTATAACAGATTGCCTCCATTTTAGATTAACTAGGAGTGTATAGCCAAACCAAGCAACAGGCCAACTAATGATAATAAAAGATTTTACAAATTGTGCAGACAGACAGGCTCAAACTTGAAATGACATGGCCATGAATTTACTGATGACTTCTTATGTATTCAATTCTATTGATTATAAGCAGTTAAGATGAATTTATTGTTTGTTTATAAAAATGAGATAACTAACTTAATGTTATTTAATGTTAACTCAATTTTTAATTTCAGAGTGCTATCATCAATAACATTTCACAGTTAGTGGGTGAAGCACACTTATCTGCTTGATACCCATAGTACATTGCTCCATCAATGTCATGTTTAGATGTTGTGTTTGGTGTGACACGTACCTATTAGGCTACAAACAAACACAATTGGATGCTTTTTGGAGGATGTGTTACTTCAACACTGCTGAAGCGATCAAACTGTACATTTAAAGAAATTGCAAAAAAAAAAAAAACTTGTGAGTTGAATTATTTAAATATCTTTTGCTTTAACACTGGTCACATTTTCACTAATTGCGTTTTTTTTGTGTGAAACATTCTTTCATAATTCAAATATCCTATAAGTCATAATTCAAATATCCTATCACTCTAAAAAAAGATCATAGAATAACTTAAACAGCTAATTCAAAGCCCTGACCAATGTTCAACTAATAATTAATGGCCTTACTCAAACTGATTTTTACTACGGACCATATGGCCATTATGGATTTCCTCAGAGGGTCGTGACCTGATACAGTTGCATGTTTCTTTGTGGTTTCTGGCCTTCACAAGCACAGTTTTAATATGTTTGTTCTGGCTCCCTAAAACGTATCTGGTCTTCCTTTCCTGATGGTAAGCCCGATGTGTGCCACAGTTCAGTCGGTTGATTTCAAGTTGATCAATTAACTGATAATGTTATAGATGCACTTTACACTACATTAAATTCCATTGCGCCACTTAAAAAGAAAATTAGAAAACAAGACAAAATTGCCCCATGGTATACAGCACAGACACGCTCAATGAAGCAAGCTGCACGTAAACTTGAGAGAAAATGGTATGCCACCAAACTTGAAGTGTTCCATCTTGCATGGAAAGACAGCCTAAAAGACTATAAGAAAGCACTTAATAATGCAAAAACAGAATACTACTCCTCACTTATAAATGATAATAAAAACAATCCCAAATTCCTCTTTAACACAATATCACGCTTAACTAAAAGTAGGAATGAAGTGACACACTCAATTCCAATAACATTAGACAGTAATGATTTCATGATTTTTTTTTAATGATAAAATTGAATGTATTAGAGGTAAAATAAATAACACCATTCAAACCTCAAATTCAGCTGGTTCCCCTATAATGGAAACAGCAACCCCTAGCCGACCTATAGCATACCTGGACTTGTTTACACCTGCCAGTATATCTGAAATTATCAAGCTGATCTCATCAAGTAAGGCCTCTACTTGTCTACTGGATCCAATTCCTACTGATCTCCTTAAGGCTACTCTCCCTAGCCTAGCTGAGCCGATACTTAATATTATAAATCACTCTCTTGCAGCAGGACATGTTCCCAAACTTTTCAAGACATCTGTCATTAAGCCTTTAATCAAAAAGCCCAACCTTGACCCTGATGTCCTGGCTAACTACCGACCTATATCCAACCTCCCATTTATATCAAAGATTCTTGAAAAAATAGTGTCTAAGCAAATTCGTACTTTCTTGGACGCAAATAACATTCAGGAAACCTATCAATCTGGCTTTAGAGCATACCATAGCACAGAATCAGCCCTAGTAAAGGTCTACAATGATCTCCTTATCTCATCTGATAATGGATGCATTTCATTATTAATCCTACTGGATCTAAGTGCTGCTTTCGACACTATTGATCACAGCATCCTACTACATAGACTTGAGCATATGATTGGCATCAAAGATTCTGCATTAGCCTGGCTCAGGTCATACCTTACTGGACGTTACCAGTTTGTACATGCACATAATGAAGCATCATGCCACACTGAAGTCAAGTATGGTGTGCCCCAAGGATCAGTACTGGGACCTCTGCTATTCTCCCTTTACATGCTACCTTTGGGATCTGTTATTAGAAAACATGGCATTACCTTCCATCTCTTACGCAGATGATACCCAACTATACCTTTCAATGAAGCCTAATGATTGTACGCCAGTAACAAAACTTGTTGCCTGCCTCAGTGACATCAAAAACTGGATGACTAAGAATTTCCTTTGCTTAAACTCTGATAAGACTGAAGTCATGTTGATTGGCCCTAAAAACCTGACCAACACTTTACCCCATCATCAGAGCTTACTTAGTGACCTTTCACTCACACCTAACACAAAGGTCAAGAACCTTGGGGTGTATATTGATCAAGACCTCTCTTTAAATAGTCATGTAAAGCATATCTCCAAAACCTCATTCTTTCATTTACGCAACATTGCTAAGGTCAGAAAATTCCTTTCTTTTGAGGATGCAGAAAAACTAATACATGCATTTGTTACCTCCAGACTTGACTATTGCAATGCACTGTTCTCTGGATGTGGTACTAGCTGCATCAAAAACCTTCAACTAATACAAAATGCTGCAGCACGAGCACTCACAAGGACAAAAAAATATGAACATATCACACCTGTCCTTGCTTCCTTACATTGGCTTCCTGTTAAAAGCCGAATTGATTTTAAAATACTTCTCCTAACATATAAAGCCCTTAATGGCCTTGCTCCAGCATATATTAAAGACTTACTTGTTCCCTACCACCCTTCTAGACCCCTAAGGTCACAGAATGCTGGTCTCCTAGTAATTCCTAGAATATCAAAATCAACAATGGGCGGAAGAGCTTTCTGCCATCGTGCGCCTGTCCTGTGGAACAAACTCCCTTCTAACATTCGTCAAGCGGACACTCTCAACACCTTTAAGTCTAGACTCAAAACCTTTCTATTTACTGACCCCTTTAGTTAGGGATGGTGTATGGTAAGCCACATCTCCTCAGGGTTTTATTGGAAAGGACTGCCTCTGCTGTAAGCTCCTGTCCAGGGCTTGGTGGCCACTGACCATTTCCTTTGGTGGTGTTGGCTTGTTATACATCATACCTTAGTTATGCTGCTATAGTTTAATGCCGCCACAATCCACCCATCTGTTAAGCCGTACAATTTTCACTCTTTCTCCTCCTCTCTTTTCCTCTCCACTTACTTCTCTCTCTTCACTTAGCAAACATCTGTATATGGTTTCACATGCAATATAACTCACATTCTCAGAAATCTGATGGAGACTGTTCTAACTCATCTCCTCTCTGATTTTCCATGCCTTTACCACCCTGCCGTGAGTTATCACTGCCTTCCACTGCCTGCGCCTGCACCTCCTGGGTTCTCCTGGGACCTTCTTCCAACGTGATCCGGCGGCACTCCTGAATGGTCCTCAACCCACTCCACTGTCCATGCCACTGCCTCCCTGCTGAGGGTCACCCCTGCCCTCCACTGCCTGATCCTGCATCTCTGGCTTCCTGGGCGGTCTGCCTTCAGCTCACAGATGACCCTGACATGATTGTTACAGCCTCTAGCTGGCCCCTGGCTTGACTGCGCCTAATGACATGGGACTATATCCTGGGATTCTAATGGGACTCCTATATTACTGTACTTTATTTACCAAAATTTTCTTGTAATATGTATCTGATGGAATAATAGTGGACTACTCACCATCTAAGAGACTGAAAACCTGCCCTAGGCAGTTGGGTTAGCCCCTTGAGCCGTCGGAACTGCCCAAGGTTTCTTCCTCTACCATAACAAGTAAAAACAAAAAACGCTGCGAGGGAGTTTTGCCTTGCCCCTGTTGCTCATTGGGCCTCTTGTGTTAAGCGCTTTGTGACATGCCTTTTGTAAAAATGCGCTATATAAATAAAATTGAATTGAATTGAATTGAATAATTAAATGCCTTCTGAAATGAAATATGATGGCTCGCATCCGGCCCCTAGGCCTTATGTGTGACACCCCTGCACTAGCCTATGTTGTATAAATTATATGTAGTGTGATTCTTAAATATAAGAATCACACTACATAACAATAACCAAAACTGTACTCACTTTCAAAATAATTAAGGTTGTAAGTTGTAGGTTACAATACCAAAGGACATTTTTTTTATATTTATATCAAGTATGGATATAATATGCATCTTCTTCATTAGTCTTCAACTAATGCCCTTACATATTATGTTTATTTTTTATTAACTTTCATAGATTTCACTAAATAATAAATGTATATTTTCAAATATAATGAATCTCTCTCTCTCTCTCTCTCTCTCTCTATATATATATATATATATATATATATACCACCCTACCCCACTTACACACACCAAAACCCGGCCTGGGCCAGGCGCAAGGCCCCCTCCCGACCTCCAGAGCCCCAGACCTCCACACCTCCAGCCCACCCCACCCCACCACCCTACCCCACTTGCACACACCAAAACCCGGCCTGGGCCAGACGCAAGGCCCCCTCCCGACCTCCAGGGGACACGCCCACTTTTGGACATGGAGCCTTAAGCACCGACCCACCGTTCAACACTACCCCACTAAAACACACCGCTTGAGGAATAAAGTCTTAAGCCCGCGCCCACAAACCGCCTAAATATGGTCAACCTACAAAAAAAAGCCTGGAGGGTGGGGGGCAGAGTCCCCTGAGCCTGTACCCAGGCTCAGAGCACTCTGCCCCCCACGCTGCCCGGCGGGTCATGGGAATAACGCCGCCGGATCGCGGGTTGGCATCGTTTACGGTTGGAACTACGATGGTATCTGATCGTCTTCGAACCTCCAACTTTCGTTCTTGATTAATGAAAACATTCTTGGCAAATGCTTTCGCTTTTGTCCACTTAGACCTGCATGGCTTAATCTTTGAGACAAGCATATGTTACTGGCAGGATCAACCAGGTAATTTCAAGGCAGAACTCTGCTCGTTCACGCCTTTTGTTCGGTGTGAACGTGGCAGCCGGAGACGGTCCCCTCCATATAGCCTATATATGAGAGAGACTGCGTAATTTTAATGCCACTCAGATCGTAGGTGGGTAATTCCACTATATAAATCACTGCTGTCATCCAAAATTTGAGCTCTCCCAGAGTAGTGAGGATCTGAGCTCCTGTTTTCATCAATTTAATGCCATGATTCTATATGACTCAGTGGAACACCAAAAAGGAATTGTACATTTTTCCTATTATTGATTTTTTAAAAAAAAAAAAACAAAATTGCTTTTCTCTGTCTGTAGGCTATTGTATTTTATGACTCAGCAAAATAGAAAGAAGGAATTGTATCATTTTCCATCCACTATTTGTATGAATATTTATTTAATTGATTTTTGAAGAAGTTGTCTTTATCAGTTATGTTTTTATTTTTATTTAGTAGCCTACTGTTTATGATCTGACATCTGAGACAGGATACATATAAAATGAACTTTTCAAGCAATGTGAGCACAGTCAGAATTAGAGACACTTTTGCAACGGCAGTGGCCAAAAATGTGGTAGTGGTGGCCCTGTGCATTATCATCAACTACATTAACGGGACACTTGTTCACACCTTCCTGCGGAACAGAATTTTCACTGAGAACCCTCGCTACATTCTCTACATCCACATGGTGTTCAACGACATCATTCAGCTGACCATCGCCGTGCTCCTGCATGTTATCAGCTACATTTTCTTCACCATTAATGTGTCATTTTGTTGCTTCCTGTTGATGATTGCCGTCTTCACGACACTCAACACACCCCTGAACCTGGCCAGCATGGCCATTGAGCGCTACATCGCTATCTGCAACCCGCTTCGCCACGCACAGATCTGCACAGCCAGACGCACCTACTGCCTCATCGGCCTCATCTGGCTTATGGGAGCCATCCCCATCCTCCCCGATCTCTTCATCCTCCTAGCCACGGAACCGCTGAGCTTCTTTCACTCCAGAATCTTCTGCAGCCGGGACTCGGTGTTCCGCCACCCATACCTGGTGGAGAAGAAAAACATATTTCACATGGTGTACCTGTCATTTGTCTGGCTCACGCTTGTTTACACTTACTTCAAGATCATGTTTGCAGCAAAGTCGGCCAAATCTGATGCAAAAAAGGCTCGAAACACTATCCTCCTTCATGGAGTACAGCTTTTAATGTGCATGTTTACATATATCGGCCCACTTCTTGACAGCTTTCTTCTGTACATTTTCCCTATGTTTCTGCTTGAGATGCGTTTCACAAGCTATCTCATTGTTCATGTTTTGCCCAGGTTAGTGAGTCCAATAGTCTATGGACTAAGAGATCAGGCATTTTGCAAGTACTTAAAAAACTACTATCTTTGCTACCAGTCTAATTTGACGCAAGTGCTTCCAAAAACAAGCTCTTTAAAGACCCTTCCCAAAAAAAGGCTCTTCTTTTAGAGGATTCATATATGTTTTTATAAACTGTAAAACTTTGCTATATCCTGTCAAGTGCAAATCACTGTGGTTTTAAGGTGTAAATTTGAATACTCATTGCAAATGTCAGTGCAGATCTCCATAAACTTGAGTAAATTGTATGTTAATGATACCTAATGTATGTTAATGATATCTAATTAACAATCGCCATTGACTGATGTACTGCATACATACACACAGAGAACATCTTAGTTCTGTTAGACGGCCATAACATGTAAGTCATTTCCTTTTTTATTAATAGAAAATTACTGTACATCAACTGTTGCAGGTTTCTATTTGTAATTTATTTTTATTTCAGTGTTATTTTGGGTGATTTCCATAGAAAAATGTCTTTTATCCCGATGTCACCAAGCACTGTTGCTATATCTGCACTTAAACCTATTTTGTGTGAAGGTTGAAATTCTTCCAACCTCCTCAACCTTATAGTGGCAAACATTGTCATGTGGTGGGTTCACTTATCTTACTATGTGATCTCATTAATAGTGATTTGTTTTTTGGGATGCTGTGCCTATGCAGGTTAGTGCCACTGTAGCTGGCAGCCCACTGCTCCGGGTTAGTGTGTGTGCTTCACTTCACCGTGTTCACTGTGTTCTGTTTGTATTTCACCAGTTCACATTTGGGATAAATGCAGAGACCAAATTTACTTAATGGGATCAAATGAGCATATGTATACTCAATAAACACTGAAGACACATTGACGCATTGAAAATGGCTAGAAAAAAAAACACACATTACTTTCCATTGTACAGACACAGTCTTGTAGCGTCAGAGTACACAGTGTGCTGAATAGCCTTGGATGGCATGCTGACACTAAGGTTATGCATGCATTGTAACTGACCTCTGGAGGTTCCTCAGAATCTGGAATCTTGTGGAGAAATGTCAACATGCCACAAAATGAGTCTGTCGACGCCAGGCATCTCTGTTAAAAAGTCACACACTTGCAAATGACCTGTGTGTCCAAACATGGATGTGTGGGCTATTTCTGTTGCCTGGTTATCAACAGACAGATATAAAACAGATATAACATATGAAAAAAAATAACTTAGAGCTGAGGCCTGTAACTGTCAATTTAACATTAAAAACATACAGCCACACCAAAAGCACATGCACACCCAATACTTGTAAGTTTGCTAACCCTAAACTGAATGTGGCAATATAAAGTGAATGTTTCTCTCACTTTATCCCTGACTTTATCTTGGGGACAATACATAGGTCTAAACACCATTAAAATTATTATAAATCATTTACCCAGTTTCCCATGGCCACATTCACAGACTTACCAACAGACAACCTACTTTGTATATGTCTATTAATTTTAACAGGCGTGGGTTTGTTTATCCCCAATAGCTGCCCAAAGGTGTTCCAAGATGGCCATTCACACACAGTGCCTCACTCTAGAATCTTTGTCATAACCCTATCAGGAACTCTTGCCTCGGTGCTTGTGGGCCTACCCTGGGTAAGAGTTACTGGGCTTAGATTCCTGCAGCCAGTTGCATCAGCTGCGGTAAGGGGTGGGGGGTGGAAAAGGGGACTGAGTTACCAGGGCCCAAACTAGAGAAGGGCACTTGAGGAATTTTATTTCCTTTATATTAATGTAACTGAAAGATACAATAAACGTTGCTAACTAATATTGCAATAATTTGATGGATTGATGGATTGATTAATCGTGTGTCTTAGCCTACATAAAATGGCCGGGTTTCCCAGATTCGTTAAGAAGTTCTTAACGCTAAAATCTTCTTTGGAGTGCTAATCTGCCCAGTGTCTGAGGACAGGCCTTGCTTTTTAACTACTGTAGGTTAATTTAATATAACGTTCATTCTGCAGAAGCAGTGGTGCTCTGTATCTGTGCTAGAAGATTCCCAACAAACCTAAAGAGAGGCAGGAAAAAGAAAAAAAAGAGGGAAAGCAAATTATTACAAACAGCTTTCCCAAAAAAGCCCAGTGTGAAAAATTCAAAATCTTATGTCTAACTTTTGTTTGCAAAACCTACCACAACATTAGTGTTGAATTGGTGAGCTACTAATTTTTATTATTATTGGGCAATAACAAAATAACTTATAGGCTCAATGTCTGAGGATCCAAGGGTTTAATAGGCTTTCAAATCAGTGGCAAAGTTACCTTCGAAACTGTCACAGAAGGTGATGCATAGATAGCAGTGGCGGTTCTACACTGAATTGTGCCCCGGGCGAGACCACCTCCGGGCGAGACTACCTCCCGGGTTGACACCTTGAGGATATTTCAACGTCGGTAACTTCAACATTCTGATCTAACACAAATGGCGGTGGCTATGGGTACCGTGAATTACACATTACACCACTGAATACCTTTATCTTTTGCCCGTTTCTTCTCATTTTCTTTTCTTTTTTCCTAAATTGGTACCTGATAGCTTTGGCCTATTGGTTTGTGTTTATCATTTTTTATCTTTTTTTTTTAAGTAATATTTTGATTTAAATGTGCGTTATTTGTAATAAAGTAAGGTGTCACTGACATAGTTTTGCCCACCTTCTTGTCCGCTTAATTTGGGAGAGGTGAACTGTAGCCTATACTCTGCGCCCCCATCTATGGGGTGCCGAAATTCGGTTTCAGTTTTTTAGCTGATATATTTTCAACATTTAGCTCACTTTCCTCACATCTAGCGCATTTTCCTCACATGTTAAATAGTATATATAAATTCTAAATCTAAATGTTAAATCTAAATGTCAAATATTACATCTAAATGTTATATCTAAATCTAAATGTTAAATGTTACATCTAAATGTTAAACGTTAAATCTAAATGTTAAATTTAAATGTTAAATTTTAAATCTAAATGTTAAATCTAAATGTTAGCCTATGTTAAATGTTAAATTTAAATGTTAAATCGAAATGTTAAATGTTAAATCTGAATGTTAAATCTGAATCTAAATGTTACATTTTAACCCATGCAGTGCCCAATTCGCACAAAAGAGGTGCTAACGTTAACCTACTTCCAAAAAGGTCACAATTCAGAACGCCAGTTTTTTATTTTTTAGTAGGCCTATTTAATTTTCCATTCCGACACGCAACCATTGCTTTAGCTTCTGTCTAACAAATAATAGACTACCTGTACAAATTCATATACAAGCCTTTTTTCATTTCCCATGTAACATCCACAATCCAATAATGAATGAACGAAAAAGTACACGGACCAGATATAACATTTAGGTTTAACATTTAATATTTAGATTTAGCATTTAAACGGGGGCTAAGTAACATTCTGTTTTTCTCTCTCACAAGCTCCCTCTAAAGACGCTGTATTGCATTGTATTGCACTGCATTCTGTTGGAGGCGGGCCGCACTGCTGGACATTGCAAGTGCTGTATCTACCGCTATTGGCCACGGTGGCGCATTCTACACCGTTCGTTCGCCGTATAATGACTAATTTTAGCATCCTAAACAGTATGAAACGGATTAATTAAATGAAAAATGTTGCATAGTGGGCCTTTAACATTTAGATTTAGATTTAACATTTAGATTTAGAGTGTATATATACTATTTAAAGGCCCACTATGCAACATTTTTCCTTTAATCAATCTGTTTCATAGCCAACTGTTTAGGATGCTAAAATGAGTCATTACACGGCGAACGAACGGTGTAGAATGCGCCACCTTGGCCTATAGCGGTAGATACAGCACTTGCATTGCCTCCAATAGAATGCAGTGCAATACAATGCAATACAGCGGTCTTTAGAGGGAGCTCGTGAGAGAAAAAAACAGAACGTTGCTTAGCCCCTCTTTAACATGTGAGGAAAATGCGCTAGATGTGAGGAAAATGAGCTAAATGTTGAAAATATATCAGCTAAAAAACTGAAACCGAATTTTTACAATCGGAAAATGCGCTTAATGAGGAAAGTGAGCTAAATGTTGAAAATAGGCTATATCAGCTAAAAAAACTGAAACCGAATTTTTACAATCGGCACCCCATACCCATCCCCTCCCCTTATCCACTCTCGGCTCGCTCAGCTTCTGTGCGGCTCCTTCAGCAGCAGGCAGGGGCGGCACAGGTAGCCTATCATAGACAATAGAAAACCGCTTCGCGCCCATGCCACTGCATGATAGGTATTTATACTGTAATGTGTAGCAACACTAAAGTCTTACTCTGTGCCTAATCTATAGCCAATTAGAGTAAGTTCTATCTAAAATTCACTGTCATTCATGAGCAAAATACAATGGCATTTCGTCTTTTCTAATGCAAATAATCAAATGAAAGTTGATGAAGAGCAAGTTTTGTTCATGAGCAATGCTTGTGCTTAAGGTCTAGAATTTGCTGCTACTGGCACCTACCATCTCAGCTTAGTTTCAATGTGTACTGGCCCTATAGGGCAGAGTACAGTGCTGCTTAAATTTAACAGGTGCAGGTTCCAACAAAACAACAGAAGATTTATAGTTCTGGGTGTAAAGCCCATTGTAAGTTTTTTTTTTTTTTTACATGTTTAGCCTATCTGATTTAAATGGCAGTTACATTTTATCTGGCACTTTATAAGCTGGAAAGACATCAGGATCTAAAGGTGGCCTAAATGTAGCCTAAATGTTAAATCTAAGGTAGCCTAAATGTTAAATCTAAATCTAAATGTAAAATCTAAATGTTAAATGTTACATCTAAATGTTAAATGTTAAATCTAAATGTTACATTTTAAATGTAAATGTTAAATCTAAATCTAAATGTTAAATCTAAATATAAATATTATATCTAAATCTTAATGTTAAATCTAAATTTTAAATCTAAATCTAAATGTTATATCTAAATGTTCCGCCAAGTGTAAAGGTAAATATTTAGAAAATATGCAGATTTCCAGGGAAACCACTCCCACTGCAGTGGAGTCAGATCACGCTGCACCGCAGATGTTAAATCTAAATGTCATATCTAAATGTTAAATTTATATCTAAATGTTAAATCTAAATCTAAATGTTAAACATTAAATCTAAATATTAAATTTTAAATCTAAATGTTAGATGTTCAATCTAAATGTTAAATCTAAATCTAAATGTTAAACGTTAAATCTAAATATTAAATTTTAAATCTAAATGTTAGATGTTAAATCTAAATCTAAATGATAAATGTTAAATCTAAATCTAAATGTTAAATCTAAATGTTCCGCCAAGTGTAAAGCTAAATATTTTGAAAATATGCAAATTTCCATGGAAACCACTCAGCTTAGTTTCAATGTGTACTGGCCCTATAGGGCAGAGTACAGTGCTGCTTAAATTTAACGGGTGCAGGTTCCAACAAAACAACATAAGATTTATAGTTCTGGGTGTAAAGCCCATTGTAAGTTGTTGTTTTTAACATGTTTAGCCTATCTGATTTAAATGGGAGTTACATTTTATCTGGCACTTAAGCTGCAGGATCTGAAGGTAGCCTACAAATAGGGCCTATAAAACATCTGACAACACCTGCCTCTATGTATGGCAGAGGTTTAAATGTTGATGAAATTTTAAAAACTAGTTTCATTGTAAGGTTTTAGATGATTTACACTAAACCTTATGATTAAACCTGCACTCGATTGGCACATTCGGCTGCTGGACTGATGGATAACAGTATAAACAAGGCTAATATGTCTCAAGATACAGAACTCATACGTAACTCTGTATCAATCACGCGTGTGTGTGTGTCTGCGCGTGTGTTTTACTCCTGGGATACCATGCCCTCAAGCCTTGCATATCTCAGCCAACTGACTCCGTTAAGCGGATGGACAAAATGTTTATAAAGGCACACCAGCCTATCCTCACTCAGCCTAACTGAGGTGAGTCTCTGCTGGGTTGAATTTTATACAGCAGTACACAAACACATGTTAACACAAATGTATTCAGCCATATGAATGGCTTTTACTATGTATGTCAGTGAATGTCAGAGGATCCCTATCATACTGTCGTCAATTTACTGTACTACTGTGGTCAATTGGTGTATGTTATCCCTGTTTTCTTCCATGTTTAAATCAATTCTAAAGCATTCTATTACAAATGTGTTTACATATTAATATGTTCAGCAAGATTTTTGTATCTAGTTTGTGTAACGCGCATGCAATGACATGATTATTTGGAAAATTTGGATATTTGATCAAGTAGGCTATGAGCAACTCCATAGTTCATGGATTATGTATGATAAAAAGTTTCTACTGTAACAGGCAAACTGAGGGATACACATATTTAGGTCTTTGATAGCCGTCTTTGCCTGGGTGATACAAGTATTTGTTTTATTTAATAGGCTAGTGACAATAATGAACGCCTCGGCACAGTTTGTTGGCAGAGACACTTTCATCACAGCCTTTGCGAAAAACTTTATTGTTGTGCTCCTGCTGCTTACTCTGAACTACATCAATTGCTGCCTAGTGGCTACCTTCCTGAGGAACCAAGTCTTCTATGAGGACCCACGCTACATCCTATTCATCCATATGGTCATCAACGACGCCGTGCAGCTCACGGTCACCATTGCACTGTTTTTGGCAAGCTACATCAACTACGTCATCAATGTCTCAATTTGCTGTTCCGTTGTTCTGTTGGCTGGTGTCACCACCCGCAACACCCCTGTCAACTTGGCCGGCATGGCCATTGAGCGCTACATTGCCATATGTGACCCGTTGCGCCACGCTGAGATCTGCACCGTCCGCCGCACTTACACCCTCATTGGCCTAACCTGGCTCGTTACTGTGGTCCCAGACATCACTGACCTGTTTGTGACCCTGGCTACTGAGCCCATTAGCTTTTTCCACACTGCCGTCTTCTGCATACGGTCTAACGTCTTCAAGGATCCTGTGCTTCATTACAAGCGGCAGGCCTCTGATGCGCTCTACTTCTCACTGGTCTTCTTCACGCTTGTTTACACCTACCTCCGCATCCTGTTTGCCGCACGGGCCATGTCCACAGACGATCGGTCGGCACAGCGCGCACGCAACACTATCCTACTGCATGGCGCTCAGTTGCTTCTGTGCATGCTGTCCTACATCTCACCTACCGTAGATGTACTTATGGCCACGACTTTCCCCTCCAAGCTTGCGGAGATTCGCTTTGCCAACTACCTGGTCGTTTACATCTCCCCACGCTTCCTCAGCCCCATCATATATGGAATCAGAGATCAAAAGTTCAGAAAGTATTTGAAAAGGTACTTTGTGTGCAAATCTTGCAGCTCAGAAGTGCATCACGAGGGCGAGGAAAACAAGGTATAGAAGCCGTTTCAATGTAAAGTCTTTGTAAGCTATGTGAGGGAAATCCTTCAAGTATACTACTTGATTGTTACATTTTTATTAACTAAGAAATTTGATTGTAAAACTGTATTTGTTGATCTGTTGTGTCTGTGTTGCACAACGTGTGCATAGGGCCCAGAATTTGGTGTTACACCCCTGATTAGGCCTACATTTAATTATGAGTTATCTGCATAAGTCAATTAAATGATGACATCTAGATCCCCAGTGTCCATGTCACTACTTTGCTAATGCTTTTTTATTATCTAGGACAGAGTACATCTTTATACTTAAACATTTCAATTAGTGGCTTTGAAGACTTAAAGTAGGCTAACTGCTAGGTTCAGGGTTCTAACTCTTTTTCACTATCCAAATATCAAAACTTTTCCATGACGTTAAAGTGAACTGTCCATGATTTTATGCCCCACTCCTAAATCTAGCATTTAGGGATAAATATTCATTGCTAACCCTTTTCATTGACCTTATGTTATGGTATTATATTTTTTAAACATTTAAAATACTTTTTTAATATTGATTGATACTGTATGACAATGACCTTCAAGCTCATGTGAAAGTAGTAAGCCAGTAGTGAACAAAGACTATTGCAGGCTGTAGGCACAGGCCTGGAAAATTACAGTTTCAATTTACATGACTTTTCTTGGATTTCCATGACCGTGGGAACCCTGTAGGTTAACTTTGGACCCTGAGAGAACAAAACTGCCCACTAGATGTCTTTGCCTTAACAACATTGCTTCTGGAATGCAATACAATACATGAAGGAGAATACATGGGAATGGGCAATCCGTGCCTGGTAACTGCCCTCATATTTTTCTCCTCTCCAATCACAATACTGAAGTGTTAGCTAACCACAACTTAATTTTAACCAGGTTAAGTTAAAGCTTAACAAACCTAGGGTAAACCTAGGCTAAGATTTTATTACATATCTTGATATGCAGAATTGAATTAAAAGGGCAAAAACTGCACTCCATCTGATACAGGGGCACCAGCCATTGTGCCTAGCAATGCCTGTAAACAGTGGCGGTTTTAGGCATGGGCGAACGGGGCAGCCGCCCAGGGCGGCATTACGTGGGGGGCGGCCGCGGCGAAGCGGTTTTCTATGATAACCTGTGCCGCCCCTGCCTGCTGCTGAAGGAGCCGCACAGAAGCTGAGCGAGCCGAGAGGGGATGAGGGGAGGGGTTGGGGGCGCAGAGTAGCCTATAGGCTACAGTTCACCTCTCCCAAATGAAGCGGACAAGAAGGTGGGCTTAACTATGTCAGTGACACCTGACTTTATTACAAATAACGCACATTTAATTCAAAATATTACTTAGGAAAGAAGAGAAAAAAAATTATAAACACAGACCAATAAGCACCTTTTTATTTTTTTAATTATGTGAAATGGCTAATAAAAATAGGTAGGCCTAATAAAAACGATTATGATGTGGAGGTGAATAGGTTTAGTCTTGACAAATGGTCGTGAGTGACTGCAGATGGGAAATCTGTTGATTGTCGATTAGTAGCCTAAACAGCGATGGAGAAAAAGGCCAAAGCTATCAGGTACCCAATTTAGGAAAAGAAGAAAAGAATATGAGAAGAAACGGGCAAAAGATAAAGGTATCCAACAATGTCCTCTCTGTATGATTAAGGTATTCAGTGGTGTAACGGGTAGGCTAATTCACGGTACCCTAGCCACCGCCAGTGTGTAAGATCCAAATGCAGAAGTTGCCGACATTGAAATATCGTGAAGGTGTCAACGTTTCTTGAATCGTAGGCTAAAAGGTAAATTTGAGGACTTGTGAATTAAGCAGGGGAGGGTTGCTCAAAATATTGTATTTGCCAAGGGAGGGTTATTTAAATCCCCCTGACTCATAGGCTAAGTTTCTACGAGGTGACTTTCATCCTCCGGTGGACCAGTTCAACGGCCCCTTCTTGCTATGCTTTTTAAAACACAATAAATCATAATACAAACCATCACAGAAATTCTAACATTAGGCCTATTTAGTGAAATATACCAATCACTTATTTTAGTTTTTTTTTTGGGGTGGGGGCGCCAGGAGGTACTTTCGCCCAGGGCGCAATTCAGTGTAGAACCGCCACTGCCTGTAAAGGCTTCAATCTTAACATACAGTAGAATTACAAACTTCAATTCTCATGTCAAGGAAAATGAAAAATGCTTGGTTGGTGCAACACATCAAATCCTGGTATAATGCACAGGTAAGTTCAACTTACAGCTGGCATACACACTTTTACTTAACAATTGTACAGCTCCTCAATTTAATTAAACAAAGCTATATTGTTTGAGATCTACATACAAAAATAATCAAACACTTATATTCACAAATTATGCTTTCATTTCTATAGACACATAATTTCCATGGATAAACTTTGTAAAAGTAAAACAACACTAAATAAAGTTCAGCTAACCAGCATGAATTCACCTGAGACCGAACTGCTTTGGTTTTAGTGTTCAGGTCTCATGACACCTGGTTGACCCCAGTGACCTAATCATTGAGAGACAATATAAATGATCCAGTAGCAACACCTACAGCACAGTCAGGTAATTCTGACTGAGGTAGGCAGTCTTACTGTATGTAACCCATGTGAATTATTAACTAGAGTATTGCATGTATGCCACTATGTTGTGAAATATGAATGCAGAAACTATTTTCTTTTCAAAGTGTCCTTAAATATACCTGATTTTTAATTATCTAACAAGTAATTGATGTATTCACAAAGACACCCCATAATGGAAACAGACTGCAGTAAATTAAGCCAACTGAAAATTTTTATTTTGCTTTGTTATGCAATTATGCATATACGTACCAATGGTCAAGTGAATGAATGAAATTAATAATCATTTTCTGCATTTCAGGAAGCTAGACCAGGAATCTTGAAGTGCAAAGATGAATTCCACTTTGGGCTCCCTGTCGGCTAACCTCACTGCACCCATCCTCAACCCTCTCCCCAAAGACAGCTTCACTGCGGCGCTGACCAAAAACATTGTGTCCATGCTTGTGTGGCTGGCCCTCAGTGTCATCAACGGCAGTGTGGTGACCACCTTCCTCCGCCACAGCTTCTTCTACGAGGACCCGCGCTACATCATGTTCATCTACATGGTGGTCAACGACGCGGTGCAGCTGAGCCTGGTGACGGCGCTCTACGTGGTGAGCTACGCCTTCTCGCGCATCCATGCCTCGGTGTGCAGCGTGCTGATCATCGCCGCCACTACCACCACCCGTGGCACGCCGCTCATCCTGGCCGGCATGGCCATTGAGCGCTATATCTCCATCTGCTACCCGCTGCACTACGCCCACATGTGCACGCTTAAGCGCACCCACCGGCTCATCCTGGCCATCCTGACCCTGACGGCAGCGGTGCCCTTCACTGACCTTTTCATCATGCTGGCCAAGGAGCCGCTCAGCCACTTCTATGCTTCCATCTTCTGTGACCACTCCATACTGTTTGGTGACTACTCCATCTATGTCAAAAACTGCATTGTGGACACCATCTACCTCTCTTTTGTCTTCCTCACACTGTTTTACACCTACTGCAAGATTATGTTGGCGGCCAAGGCTGCCTCCACCGACTACATCTCTGTGAAAAAGGCCCGCAACACAGTACTGCTGCATGGAGTTCAGCTGCTGCTGTGCATGCTGGCCTTTGTAGTCCCTTCCATGCAGGCCCCTCTCATCCGCCTGTTTCCCATGAACCACCTGGAGATCCGCTATGTCAACTTCCTGCTGGTCTACATCATTCCCCGCTTCCTCAGCCCCATGATCTATGGTTTCAGGGACGAGAAGTTCCGCAAGTACTGGCTGCGCTACTTGATATGCCGGGCCAAACAAGTCAGGCCCTCCTTCAAAGGCAATGTGAAAGGGGGGTAAACATGTCAAATGTCAGGCGTTCAAACACACAGCATATGTATTTGTTTAGGTTTTAGGAGAACCCAGATTGCACAGCAATACAGTATTATACACGGGTGAAAAGAGGAGACTAAAAAAAGGGTAAAAAGGTTAAACATCCAGCTGCAGTAACCTTTCAACTGTAATATTTCTAAGAAAAACTTTTGACAACTCAAGATTTATTTCATATACATGGAAAACCTTGTCTATTGTCTTTTATTTTAGAATGATATGTCTGTCAGACGTACATACATAATGTAGCCTATTTTAGCATGAAAAATCATGGTGTTCATGACAATGA
Source organism: Limnothrissa miodon (assembly GCA_017657215.1). Lineage (NCBI taxonomy): Eukaryota > Metazoa > Chordata > Actinopteri > Clupeiformes > Clupeidae > Limnothrissa > Limnothrissa miodon. The sequence continues at coordinate 15,951 of JAGFZM010000003.1, read as the reverse complement.
TTTTAATTATGAGATCAAGCTGGAGCTTGACTGTTGACTGCATAGCATGTATAACAAGATTGTTTATAATAAATTCATTTGTTACATTACTAAAACGAATTTGAAAAAATTTCAAACAGCAACAGCAAAAGCCTAACTGCAAACAGCAACAGCAAATTCTGCCATTTTCATCTCCAGGTCACCTGATTAATGTCTTTAGTAAAAAGATATATATTCTTTGTATAATTTGTTGTCTGTGATTGTTATTTTCACAGCTTGACAGGTTGTACCTCTTGAAAGTCAGCTGGCGACATTATTATAACACATCTCTGATCAGTGCTCAAGTGTCTTGAGCAAGGTACCTAACCCCTCACTGCTCCCCGAGCGCCGCTGTAGCAGACAGCCAACTGCACCTTTGTTAGTATGTGCTTCACCTCACTGTGCGTTTCTCTGTGTGCTGTGTGTTATTCACTAATTCGCTATTGGGTCAAATGCAGACTTATTAAGACTTATTTCCATGTGTGTGTAAATACGCTCGGCCAATAATAAGGATTCTGAATTTGTGTGCACTGATTTTTGAAGTTATACATGCTTCCGACTGATATCACATTTCTGTGCACATGTTTTTGGACAGACAAGCACCTGACATAGCTGGCCCCACAATCCACATTATGGGAGTGTTCTGCTCAGTTTCAATTGGGCACCATTTTTCCTTTTGCCTAGACCCGAGTTGCACTGGTTTGTGCTAAGAAAATGTGGGTTTCTACACAAGTTTCAACACAAGTTTGTTTGCTATTGCAATCACTTCACTCCCTCATAACCCTTAGATACTGTACCTTACACACCCAAGCAAGTTGGACAGTGTTTCTCTTTTAGAGTAATTTGTAACATTCATAAATTGAAGAGCTAAAGGAGCTAAATGCCAAAGTGGCTTACACATTCCCCTTCGTAAGAACAGTGCTTTAAACAGAAATGCTTTAAAAGAAATTAAACTGCAGATAAGGTTTGCTGCTATGTCCAGAACAAACATTTGTCTTCACAGTTTTGCATCTAATTGCGATTAAATACAAATTTCTTTGTGAGTCAAAATTGTCACTTTTGACAGCTTTATTAATAATAGATAGATTATATATATAAAAAGTTTCATTTTATTGATGTTTAATGTATAGCAAATTGCCTAAATGCTATCATAATATACACAAATAAACGGCATGCAATATGAAATTCTATTTTGTGTGGTACAGTTGAGACACACCAACCAGCTCAAACCAATAGCTAGGATCCAACCACTCTGTTGCCCCTCATCCACCCGGATACTAGAACACAACACGCGTTCTATGATTGCATGAGATGCATGCCATGGTAATGTTTAATTCTTGCGTGAGATGCATGCCATGGTAATCATTTTGACTTTTGACCGACATCCTGACACTATACCGCTCCTTTGACTATTTACAGACATTGGCCGGGTTTCCCAGATTCGTTAAGAAGCTCTTAACGCTAAGAACTTCTTTGGAGCGCTCTTAAGAACGCTGTGAACGAAGAATGCGTTTCCGAGAGTCGCTCTTAGCTTAAGAAGATCTTTCACTAAGAAGGAAACGTAAGATCGAGCTGACCCACTTGTAACAGCCTTCTTAGCGATCAAAAGCTCAGTGAGCATAGCCTGCCACTAGGGGCGTGTAGATTTCTAGACTTTAGTCAACCTGGTCTCACGGCTTTTCGTGATACTGTCACAAAAATAGATTCTATTGAAACGTGATACCATAACGATTTTTTCGTGCATGGACTACGTTCCCCTTATATGTATTCTTTAGTGATCAAGCTGCATCAGGGAAATGTATATCTAATGTTCAATGTTGAAATGCGCTCATAGCTGTGGACCACTGGCGCAAGAAACATAGGCTAATAGTAGAGATTTTTTGTTTTTTAAATTTCACGTTTATGTGTTTATACATACATAACATATAAAAAACCCATCAACATCACTGTGGCATTTCACAGCTATACCCTGAATTACACTCATTTCAATGCAGAATGATCCGCACAATACATGGTTGAAAAGGAAACCAACGTTTATTGAAAGCATAACGGTGAAGAACCGTGCATGGCAGGCCATAGAGAACATGTCACCCTCCAGCCCATGCGGCCTGCGTGACTGGGTGAGTGTGCGAAAGAGCACCGAGCAGGACAACCCTCACTCCTGATGAAGAAAAAGTCCTGTCGGTGCCCGCTTAGCTCTTTTACTTGCGACTTCCATTCTCACATGTGTGTGCCAATATTTACGGGGGCATATGCGCTAATGGGCTTGATTTCTACTTGGATACACATGATGGCACACACACACGTTATCAAAATGAACTTAATGACATCCACGTGCAAACACTTTATGGTTTTCTTTTTTTTTTTTCTTTTTATTTGATTATATATATGGTTATCTCAACACAACGTGAAACTAATTCACTAACTCAGTACTCATCATGGATATCGCCCCTGAGCTTAATTGCACCTGTGTGGTGGGACCATGGGGCGCCGTGAGAGACTTATGCGCTGAGAAAGGGGTGGGTAATCGATTTGCCAGGCATCGATTGACTCCGTTTCAGCACCACCGTGGTGAACAGCTCTCGTTAAGAGCTTCTTAAGAACCTTCTTTCGCTTGATCTTAAGATTCTCCTAAGAAGGCAGTTAAAGGGATTATCCGGAGTGAATCAACTCGTAGCTCTGTTGACTGAGGCTGAGATTGAGTGGTGTCTATAGGCATCAGAATGACAGCAGTAGGTACAACGTAGACCGAATTCACGAACTGGCCACTAACGCTAAGCATATTGGGCATTACTCGGTCTACCGTGCATGAAAATCTGTCGTTCTTATACCTATCGATAGCACAAAGCAATGGGAATCAACAGAGCTACGTGTTGTTTCACTCCGGATAATTCCTTTAAGAACGCATCTGGGAAACACCCGTATCTTAACGCTCCTTCTTAGCGATTCCTTCTTTGGAGCCTTCTTAAGTCCTTAAGAAAGATGGGAAACCCGGCCATTTTAAAGAATCAGAGAGTTTAATTGTTGCATACTTCAAAATAATAATGTAAAGACCCGACTCAAAAAACTAAAGACTAAGATTAGGATGTTACTTCACATTCAATATTTTATTTCTTGCTCAAGGACAACTGGATGGAGTCAGGAAGAGAGGGGGGTCGAACCAGCAGCTCTCTAGAATAGCACCTTTACCACCTGTGCCCTGTGCTGCTCAGACACCAGGGGCCTGTACTACGAAGCGGGGTTACTGGCTTATCAGGGTAACTTCGAGAGTAACTTGATCACGTGTGGCATAACTTTCCGATTAACCCATACTACAAAAGGTGGATAGGTTTAAATCGGGGTATGCTGCCATGGCAATATACGCCGCACGCCAAAACTGGTCCGAGCAGTTTATGTTCTTGGTTAAACCGAGGTTTGCGCTTAACCACACCCTATAAGTACCGCCCCTCCACCAACATTTTCGCCTAAGCCAATGGCAACTGCAGGATGATCCGTTTGACATTGGCTCTCTTCACAGGGTGAGGGTTTTTTAGAGGCCGAGGGAATATCTTTGTTAGTTAATCGAGGCAGATGTCTCCAACATTTTTGTCATCTTCTTGAAATTATTTTTCTTACGTTTTTGTACATACTTTTCCACTTGTTTTTTTTTTTTTTTTTTTGGTAAAATAAATTCATATATATTCTTCACCCCTTATATTTTCGTCACTATCTTGGTTAACTCCTCCAGACCACGAGGCTACCCTACAACACACTTCCATCAAGGCAATTGTGCAAGTGCACCCCAGAGCATGAGGGCGATTATGTCAATCACAAATCCTTTCACAGCATTAATGTGCAGGTGTTGGGTATTAGGTGTATTTTGATATATTATGTACTAGCCCATAACCCAGCTAAAGTATTAATTTGCATTTTGCATTTTATTCTGAAAATTCAAATTTTTTTCCTCTTATCCTTTAAAGAGCCCATAGAATGCATTTTTTGACCATCATAAAATGTTCTTTGAGCCTCAATAATTGTGTATGCAAATTTGTGCGGCTGAAAAAGACCCAGGAGCATTTCTAGGCTGTCTATTCCATGGAGGTATTATAAAACCTGGAGAAAGTGACCAAGTCCCGCCCCCATTCATTTCAATGAGAAATGCTATTATAAAATTGAGTTTCGTGAAGCCTCTTTCCGGTACCATTTTACTTGGCCAATTATATAATGCATTAATGATTGACGTAAGGTTGAGCAGTAAGCTATATGGATGACAGGAATTGGCCGTTTACACGGTACTTTGGATGTTACACATTGGATGTTTACTTCGTTTGTGAACGCGCATTGTTTTCTTGCCCTGCCTTTAGCAGTACTCCCATGAACTTAATGCCCACCCCAAATGTGTATGATAATATGATTGGTTGGTGATTGATTGTATGATGATATGATTGGTTTCTGGTGCTATTTGCAAAGTTTCTACAAGAATATGCATGGTGAGAGCACATATTATGTGTGGTTCGCTTTTAATGTGCTGTTCGTCTTGAACTTGTGGGCCTAAATCCAATGGACGTCTCTGATAGGCGTCTACTATGAATAAATTATTATCAACATGCACACGCAATGGAGCTCGTGCCAAACACTAAACTCGTGCATGAGCCGAGATTTGGTCACCCACCAATCAGCATTTATGGAAAATGGCGGCAAGGAAGTGGCATGCTAATTGGCTGCAGCTAACCTCACAAATCCTGACCCCCTGGTCTATTCCATGCTAAGAAATGTATACTCATTAAAAATTTTCGTATTTCCCACCCTTTGGAGAGTTTCCTGCCCCCTGGCGCTGATTGGCTAGTTCATTATGAAGCTTATAGAGTTGACAAGTGACCCGGAAGCCTGTAGTTTTTCTTGTTAGCATTTCACGACATCCGGTTCCTAAGGTTTTTCCCCTATGGGAAATTCAATGTTAATTTTAGAGCTCCATCTCAAATAAGGTGTGAGCTAAAGCACGTGAGCAGACGACCTCTGCATTCGATGGAGGATGTTAAAAAAACGTTATGGACGATGGGTTTGCAAATTTGCAGTCTAAAGACAAAATAAATAAGATGTTGCTATCACTAGGCTAAAGCGGAAAGCCCTTTTGACTACATGTTAGCGGTGCTTAGCCCGGACGTCATGTACATGAAGGCATAGACACCATGGTAACCAGACACTGGACAAAAAGGCTGTTTCCGGAGATATTTGTGCTCATATGGCAGGGATGTGAATTTATTTCAAAGGCATTTATGTACATGCCTTTGTTAACTTTGTTTTATGAATTTAAACATAGGCAATATCGCCAAACAGTTACACCCAATGATAGTTACACCCCACGACTGCCATTAAAACAATTAGCCTACTTTGGATTCAACTACATTCTACTATTTTTTTTCCCTTTATGGCTAAAAGGCATATGACAGACAATGCGGTTTTTATTTTCACATTTACAACGTTTAACGTTAAGTGTAATTTGCCTCTTGGTGAGACTCCGGTTGTCTTCCTATGTCTTTGGCATTTGGACAGCACTTCTCCACTTAGGCGTGAGCACAATTAATTGACCTCCCGACTTTCTTCTTCGGACATTAGGCTGGCGTCAGCTCCTTTGAGATATTCATGGTCGCAGCTTCAAAAGCTAGAAGAAAATCGGGCAGCGTTAAACAATGCATTTCAAAAGGATTTAGGCTACTGTTGAAAGCTTATACCCATCATTTTTCATGGCTAAAGCCGCGATCATTTACCAAAAATATGTTTAATAACCGGCAACGTGGCAGTATACAACTGGGTTATATCGAGAACGTTTCAATTAACGTGAACTACATGCTTGCGCAAAGTCTTCTGAAAAAAATTGCATTTTATTTAACTGTGAAATTGGTCATACTTGTGATAGGTCCAACTCGCCAAGGCAGTTCCTCCAGCCCACGTTGTCTCGATGTCGCCATGCCTGCTGGATAAAAATAGTTTCTCAAAAGTCTGACAGTCTGAAAATCTAATATCTATAGTTATCTATCCAGTATCTATATTTCATGTTATATTCCTTACAGAAAAAAAAACAAAAACAAAATATGCAATCATATTACCTCTGAAACTCCTGGGTGCTGTGCTGCTGCATCACCGCCACTTTTTCCTCTAGAGTCCCTTCATGGCCTCCATGAAACTACAGATGTCACCCATTGCCCTGCATCAAGAAACATGCACTAAAGTGCATGTAAACGCAATGAATGTCAACCACATAAGCCAATCAGCTCATTATCCAAACATACCCTAGGTCTATGTAGCAGATTTCATATTTTTTGCGTTAGAGGGATTTTCAAACAAGATTCCTGCAATTATATAGATCAGACATCAGTTTCAGTAAAATGTTTCGACATTCAAATGAATAATACCGAATAATAATGAATTTTGCTACACACATTTTAGGTCAACCAGCTTGTTATATCCCAAGATATTACTCGACGTTACATTTAGATCTGCATTAAGACTGTATTAACACTTCATCAAGATTATGTGCCTCTGAAAAAAAAGAATTCTTGTTATTTCAGGAACGGTAGGCTCAGTGCTTAATTTGTAAATCATGAGGTGCCGGATCGCAAAGTACATATGACAGCGCATGGATGACGCGACGGACACAGGTCCTGGAACGTATACAGGAAATAACATGACAATGCCCATTTGCTATGCTGTGGGACTTACAGACCTAAAGTTCACATAATATCAATGGTATACATGTTATGACAATAATTTACAAATATTTAGCACAGGAAATTGCCCACATCACTACTCTTTTGTTAACAAATCAGAGGCGACTTATTATCACGCCACGGATATTCATGAGGAAGACCGAAAAACCTTGGGCCACCACCCACTTTTTCTGCGCACTGGGAAAAGATCACACAGGAGCACCAGCAAAAACAATGAAACCGCAAAATCACTGCAGAAACAATTAAATGCCTATGGAAGGCGAGCTTTACAGATTGGCACGGCGGCCTGTTAATAGACAATATGCTTACCATTTAGTTGTCCAAAATACTCCACATAACGTGCATGTCCGGATTCTCCTCCCCCTCTCTGTTTCGGGTTTTACTCCGTATGTCCGTGGCAGTTCTGTGCCCTTTAGCCATCCACGACATCACGTATGGGACTGGATTGAATTTAGCCAGGGGGGGTCCAACAAGATTTAGGAAGAGTAAAGATGATATGGTAGGTATGAGCAGAGCGGCGCGGTTGGGGATGCAAATCAAGTTCATTTGAGAGAATCCCCGCTCACATTCAGCACTTGCAATGGGAATGCTGTTGACAGCAACAAGTAACTCCATCAGTTAATCAGGCGTGTCTTTTCCATTAGAGTCTCTGTACTCTCTGTAGGCCCGTATGACTGCACATGGGTTAGCCATGTTAAAGCCCTGACACAGCGACTCAACCTCAGTCTCTCCATACAGCGCACCTGCGTCCTAGGGCCAATACTGTGCGTAAAGCACCTTCAACTCCTCAATGAACTTGTTATATCCAGTTTTATCTAGCAACCGGGCGCCTTGGGATAACATGCGGTCCTCCAAGTTCTTGGCCACAGTTAGGAAAAACTGCTTGGGGTTGAGTGCTTTGTCGCTTGGTTTTCCTTCATTCAGTGTGACGCCATAGAAAGAGTTTTCCTGAATTCCCCTTTGGCTCAGTTCAGTGTACCGCCCTGGCCGACCTGACAATGCTTCAAATACCCTGATTTCCCGACAAATTGTCTTGTGAGCTGAAATAATGGTAATGTCTCGTTTTTGAAGCTCAACTGAGAGCTCGGATAATTCTTGCAATGCATCGCACATTATGCCTAAATTGTTCACAAACGCATGTGAAGATATGCGCATAGCAAGCCCACTGTATGTTTGCTTTGTGATGCTATCATGGGAGGGATCTTCTGATGCAGTTTTGAAATGCTTGTAAAGTGCTGGGTAGTTCCTCCACACTGCTTCAACGGTTCTATAACTTGATGCCACCCATCTAGTGTCTAAAATCCGACCTATTTTGCACAGCTGGACATCTAGGCTCTCAGCAGACTCTCTCAGTTCCATTCGGTTTTTGTTGGACATGCTATATACTGCATATAACTTGTCCATCAATATTTTAAAGTGATTTACAGCGCCCATCTTTTTCACTACGTCTGCGACCGCAAGCTCAAGCCTGTGTGCCAAGCAGTGCCACAGCGTAATGTTGGGGAAAATGGCGTGGAGCCGACTCGCCACTCCACTTTTACGCCCTAACATAACAGAAGCGCCATCACAAGTTAGTATATAGTAGTTTCTGGACAATGCCTTGAGTGGTCAGATCATCTAGCTCCACGAGCTCAGTAAAAATGTTTGCAGGCTCGTCCATATCAGGTAACTGAGCCCTAAGGTATATTATCAAACAGCTCTTCTTGCTTAAACTAGTTGACTCGTTCTGATGACGTGACTGGTGCGCATGTCATCATGGCGTTCTAATGGCGCCGCCATTGAACACACACAAACATCTCCCCATTCAAACTTTCCGTGCAAGGATTATCAGCGTTCCTGAAATCTTTTGGGTAGGACTGCATATGTAAAAGCTGTGTTAAGTTGTCTAGTGTCTTGGCTCATGAGTGCACACATAAGTTAATCACGCTAGCGAACTTTTTACACGCATTACATTGCACACGCATGCACAAACATTACACTGACACACCGTTTCATTTATTGATTACATACTCGTAGTACAACTGTGTCATGTTTAGGAGGAGAACTGAGTGGTATTAAAATGTATTCAAACTTCTACATGTGCTATTTTAGCATTGTTAAGAAGTGTGTCTTACCAGTGTTACGGTAGCATTTCCTGGTCTGTCAAAAGACGTGCGAGTGGCGACGTGAGACCTATATGCGGGGGCACATTCGCGTGTACTCCCAAATCAATCAAGTGTTCAAGCATTCTTATTGTGAATGTCTGTGTATGAATTGGTGTGGTTTTGTTATGTAGAAGGCCTGATATTGTTTATGTATGAATGGTACCATTTTAAATATTGTATTTATTTGTTTATGCCTGTCAGTGTAAAAACACCACTGCAGCTGATGCAACATTTGGAATGGTCCACTTATGGGTGTGGACAGGTATCTCTTTTAATGGCTGAGGATTTAGTTGTAGAGAGGGCTGTATGGTGAGAAGACATGTGTCTTAGTGCTCTGATTTGTACTCCTCAGCAGTGTGAGTTGTACCTGTTGTTCATTGTGAGTCTTTGACTCCTTGTTTTGAATATGTTTCTTTTGGCTCCTCGTAGCCTGTTTATTTTCTGTAAATAGTGTATATAGTGTACAGATATATTTTTTCTTTTGTTTTTTTCTAATCTGGATCACCTGTGGTGTGTGAATAAAAAAAGAGCAAAATCACATCTCTTGCTTCTAGTGCTGGGCGATACAGCAAAATCTGGTATCGATCCGATACCAAGTAAATACATGGTCAGTATCACCGATATCGATACCGATACGATACTTATTACACTTAAAAATGGAGCACAATTTATTTTATATAAAAGAGTAGGCTTATATGTTTTACGAAGAGAAGGAAGAGGCCTGTTTTAGTAGCCTATACTTTCTTTCCTTCAGAGCTATATTTTTTTTTTACTGTCCTTGCTATTGACAACACTCACCAAGCTTGTGTAACAGGGCTATGATTAGAATTTCTTTCAAACCATCACTTTAATTTCATCATTTCATAAAAATATGTCCTTTACGTTTGTATGTTCACTGTTCACGTTGGGCTGCTGCAGCACTGAACAAATTACTTGGTATGTCACTTGACAGAACAACAGCGAATCACAGCGGAGAGCCGAGGCAGAGTGTGCGTGTAATAAACTCAGTGGAGTTGGTTGAGCACTGAAGTGGCGGAAAGAAAGTAGATCCTACTAAACATTAAACAGGAAAACTAGAGGTTAAATTATATATATGATGATATATGGATATCATTTATTTATTTTATTTCTAAAACAATTTTATATTACTTATATATGACCTATAACCTATATATATAAATATTATTATACACGAGAGGTGCCGGAACTGCCCAATTAAGTCCGGAACACTGGGAGGCAAAAATCATGAGGTGCGGCACAAATTAACCCCTGGACATACGACATACATAAGACATACCTCAGAACGAATGCCTGGGTCCTCGTAGGTCAGACACTGCCATATTTGTTGTATATGTTGTTTTGTTATTTGAGCCATTCATTTTCCCATAGGGGTTTTTGCTTAGGAACCGGAAGTAGGAAAATGCTAACCCGCATACAGCATACAGAATGACGTGGTTCACTTGCCAACTCTATTGGCTGCTTTTCGCTGAAGCAGATTGGCTCCCTAGTTTCACTGATACTCTTAACATTACCGCTAGAAAACAAATTCAACTACGTGTGACCCCCAACTGTAGGCTATACAGACTGTATGCACATTACAGTTTCATCGCTCCCCTGTTAACATTACAGTTTTATTTTATCGCGCTATGTTTGCACCTACGCTACAAGCAAGCAGCAGGTCAATATGCTGCAACGGCAGCCCCAGATGGAGCCTCGAGCTGCTCAATTTGAAGTATAATGACATTTGTTTTTAAGAACTTCACACAGACTAAAGAAGTGAACAGCCACTTGCAAGAACTCTGGCCCAAAGATAAATTATTTATATATATTAAATATATTAAAACGCCCTGTAATGAAATGAAGAAATGTCATATGTCGGTTGTCCCCCAAAAAATCCAAGACGCTGTGTTTGCCTACCTTCTTCAATCTTGAGGATAGGATAAAGATGCGGGAGTCTTGGACTGAGCCTGGTCATCTTGCATCCAGACTTGCCTGATCACATGTCATCTAAGAATGCTAAGGCTATTTGGTCATTATAACTTGTAAACTTTTGCATGAAGGTTGACGCAAAATATTTCACCTGTAAATTAACAGGGCCACCCCATGTGGTTGGACAGAAAGATGTTTAAAAAGGATAAGAGGATTAGAGGATTAAAGGATTAGAGAAAAAAAATGTTAAATTAGTAAGCCTATTTATAGGCTATCATTTCAGAATAATCTCCCAAACAAAATGCAAATTAATACTTTATGTGGGTTATGGTCTAGTACATAATATATCAAAATACACCTCATACCCAACACCTGCACATTGATGCTTTGAAAAAGATTCGCAATTGACATAATCGCCTTCATGCTCCTGCGAAGAGAGCACCTCACAATGCGAGCGCCAATGTCAAACGGATAATCCTACTGTTGCCATTGGCTTAGGCGAAAATGTTGGCGGAGGGGTGGTACTTAAAGGGTGTGGTTAGCGCAAACCTCGGGTTAACCAAGAACTAAAACTGCTCGGACCAGTTTGGGCGTGTGGCGTATATTGCCATGGCAGCATACCTCGGTTCAAACCTATCCACCTTTCGTAGTATGGGTTAGCCGGGAAGTTATGCCACACGTCATCAAGTTACTCTCGAGCTTACCCGGATAAGCCAGTAACCCTGCTTCGTAGTACAGGCCCCAGGTGGATAGCCAATATTATTATTGCCATTTTTATAACAACCAGCGAAACATAAATTCAGTAAGGCGAAACATAAATTCAGACTGAAACAATTACTTGTACAAAAGTACTGTTATTGTTATGGCTACATAGTATTTGAAGCCTTCAGAAGGTCAGTCTGATTTTGGTTCGTACCAGTTGCTGTTGTTGCCTGTTGACGTGCTTGGTCGTGGTTTTCATTGTGGTCCATGACAGCCAACATTGTCCGTGCCTGCATGGACGGATATTCAAAATGAAGACGCTTTGGACAGTACTTCAGTAGGGAGCTGTGGAACACCTCTAGTTGTCCTAGTAAAACACAAATCAGAGTTGACACTAAATACAAAAAAATGTCAAATGTAACTGATGTGTGTATTACTAGTTTGAGACTGATGGAAGAATGATGGAGGATGGACATCCATCGTCTCTGCAACTACTGAATAGAAAGTACAAAACCTTTTGTCATTTGCACACTATCTGAGAAAAAAACAACTGTATGTGTTCAAAAATAACGTCAGAAATACGTATTTGCACAGTGCATGGCTTGCTGAAGTCACTGGTTGGCTGGAGACTGATAAGCAATTGAGTAAAAATCTTTACTTTGATGATCTGTTATGAAAACTTTACAAACAGTAATGTAAGGGGAAAAATACACACAGATGTATTTCTGTATTTGGGAGAACAAAAGACGTTGGGCCTTGGCATTTGTAATCATTTAGAAGCATTTCGTATCGTGGAAAATATTACGAGAAAATACAATTAATCTGACTCCATTATAGCTTATGGCCTTGTACAGATAGCTTGAATTGTCATAAAATTATGATCATTTTGTTGTTCACATTACAATGATTATTTAGAGATTAAACAGGATAACATTCTAGTAATGCATTATCCAAAAACACAAGTCTACTCTTTGTTTGAGTCAGACGTGTATTACTCTGGTCAAATCTGCCATACAGTAACATCTACCGTCTTAAACTGAACAATTGTATGCCAAGTATCTTTGCTAAGTGTATCCAAGCCCCGCAATTATTTCATGCCACAGGTAATGGTAAACCCGTTTATTGTCAGTAGGGTGAAACGATGAAACACTGTAAGCGACAATTTGAGCCAGGCTAAGGTCACGTTGCAGTTTTAACGATAGCAGAGTAAGCAATAACGATTGCAAAGTAAAGAAGGTTAAGGCTACTTACAAGCATAGATGTTGTAGCGTTACTCCGTTCTGCCTCTGTAGTAAAAATTGGTGGGACAGCCGTATTTTTCAGACTCAACACCATCTTTCTGGTAGCATATTGCATTTTTTCTTCGTAGTCCTGTGGTCTGAAATGCTCCTCGCAAACACGGTATTGGTTGATTTTCTCCTCTGTGTTGTCGAAGGAATACAGGGGGCAGCAAGCCAAAGATTTCTTTGTCCCACTGGCTTTGGAATTCTGTGAAACATTGTACTGGTGTATCTCCTCTGCTTGTTTTCACAACCCTTTGCTACAAAGTCAAAGTCAGTTTTATTTGTCAATTTCTTCACATGTACTTGACATACAAAGGAATCAAAATTACGTTTCACACTTGTCCCATGCGTAGACGTTGACAACAATAAAGTGCAGATGCACAACAAAAACAATTCTAAATATTAAGGTAATGTTCAGTAAAAAAAGTGCAAGTAGGCTTAATTACACAGTAATCAACCATTTTTGAACTGCTAAGATAACAACTGGTTATCACTCAATGCAAGTCACGGTGTGTTCTGACTTCTTCTGTAGTCACACTGGTGTGTTGACGGAAGTTGGGGGTTTTCAGCTATGCAGTGTCTTTACGCCTGGCAGCGGGGCTTTGCTGATGCTTAGCTGGGGAACGTGCTAGCTGGGGGACATAAGCTTACAGTGACTATGCTAAGCTAAAGCTAACGGAGGTGTACCAGATCAGGGCAACGGCTGGGCTTGCAAAAAAAATGCTTTTTCAGACTTAACAAACTCGGGGTAACAGCAGGGAATGACCCAATTTCAAATTTGGGTGGAACTACCCTTTAAGAAGGCTGCAGGTGCCAGGGGCCTGTGTGACCATCAGGGCCGCTTTATCGACACCTATGTGGGCTGGCCAGGGTCGGTGCACGACTCCCGGGATTCTGGACCATCTTCTTGCAAGCGCTGGAAGTCCATCACACCTTTGCACCGCGTGTAAATAACCTTTTATCTTGAATTATGAAGCACATTGAAGTTGATTTTTTTTCTGTAAATCTCATAATTCTTTCTGATAATGAGAGAGCATTCCTATTTCTAAACTTGAGAAACTGGTCTCCTCGGTCCCTAGACGTCTGTTGAGTGAGATGCCACACAGTGGTGAAAATGGCCTTGTCCCAACTTTTTTGTGATTTGTTGACACCATGAAATTTTTAATCAACATATTTTTCCCTTAAAATTATACATTTTCTCAGTTTATGTGTCAATGTTCTATTCTGAATAAAATATTAGAAGCTGGCACCTCCACATCATTGCATTTTTATTCACGATTTGTATAGTGTCCCAACTTTTTTAGAATCCGATTTGTAATATAATATATCAAGTCTTTTTGAGGATGGCAATGATGTTGGACTTCCATTTCAGATCCTGGGAATCTAAACACTTGAATGAGTCCACATTTGACACACTTGGCTGTTGGATATTGTATGTGCATGGTCAGGGCACAGTGGGGTATTTCCCTTAAAGAGCCCATAGAATGCAAAACCACATTTATCTTGTTATTGTTTAATTTAGAGAGCTGTCGTCCCAGCCTGTTGTTTTCCTGTGTACGCTGTAGTATATGTTGTGTGTGATTTTTTTAAGCTGCTGGGACCTTGAATTTCCCCTTGGGGATCAATAAAGTATCTATCTATCTATCTCTTACTGGACCTCTCAGCAGCCTTTGATACAGTCTCACACACCATCCTCTTAACACGGCTCTCAGAGTTCACTGGACTATCCGATACTGCACTTTCCTGGATTCAGTCATATTTATCAAACCGGCAACAATACGTCACCTTGAAAGACTCACACTCCACAACAACAACAATCAACCATGGGGTCCCCCAGGGATCTATGCTTGGCCCCCTTCTCTTTACCATATACAAACTCCCCCTAGGCCACACCAATAAAATTAGTTGGTTCTCGGATTCGCCGCTTGAAAAAAATGCAAAATGAAATAAAAATAAAATTGAATTTGAACTCACACAAACATAAAAACACTGTGGCTGATAGCTATAATACTGAAAAAAGCATGCTGCGTCGAAAACCAATCAAATCGCGCCTTTCACTTCAGAGCGCAAGAGACAAGAGACATGATATGAGGAAAGATCCCAGTGGAACGGGACTCTGCTAGGCCAGTGTTTGCAATTATTAGAATATTTGATCAGAAGAGAAAAACATTTGACAAGTGCATTGAAATTAAAAAGGATGAGAACTTTGCACAGTTGTACTCACGGTGCCGAGAGCAGTCTGCTTGTGCAACTCTGTGGAGGTGAGTTTGATATTTCATTGATTGAGAGGCGAAAAAAACCATTCAAAGTGGTTCGCCATCAAAATCAATCAATAAATAAATTAATAGCATGTGCCTACACACTCACATCTTCGCGCGCACGCACAGACACACGCTTCTTCATGCAAAAAAAATAGTCTCTTTTCTAGATTCACGTGACTGCACGTTGATGAATATTCATCTCCTTTACGCTGATCACGAAGTTTTAGTCACTATCTAATTGCTGGTGAATCAATGCGATTTTGACGTTCTAATGCCCTGTGATGAAATGTGACAAAATGAGTTTGAACATAGGCTACAGCAGCCTAGACGTAGTCTATATGTCATACCTCATTTCCACAGCCAGCTTGCTTGGTGCTTAGATTCTCAAACTCTTAAATAAATGACAACCTTTACATAAATGTCCTTAAATGTCAAACCTTTACATAACATAGAATGACAGAATTATGAATTTGTACATTGCCTAAAACCTGCATGACAAAAAGTGTGCTGTGAGGCGTGAAAGTTAAGTTTATAAATTTGGCCACATTTAGTATTTCCTTAACACATGAGTAAATGTCTTTAATGAACATTAACTGTGAATGTGCTAATTTACCTTCAGGACATTTTTTTATTTTTATTTTTATTTCGCTCGCTCGCTCCATATTTTTCCTGAAAAAATCCGAGAACCAAATAATTTTATTGGTGTGGCTCTAGGACAAATTATCCGCTCTCATGGACTCAGTTTTCATTGTTACGCTGATGACACACAACTGTACATCAGCACCAAACCCTCTGCCCAACTCCCCCCAATGCCTCTTGTCCACTGCTTGCAAGATATAAAACCTGGATGACCACCAATCTTCTCAAATAGCTAAACAGCAGCAAAACGGAGCTCATGGTGGTGGCA
>JAGFZM010000002.1:1662066-1678150 GCA_017657215.1 Limnothrissa miodon | reverse complement strand
CTTCACCAAGTGCGTGGAGGCGGCGATTGCTCCTCTACGCGCTCAGGGTATCAGACTCCTCAATTACTTGGACGACTGGATGCTGCTGGCGGGTTCCAGACAGCTCCTAACGTCACAGGCTCACACTGTTTTGCGTCACCTGCACGATCTGGGCTTCTTAGTAAACCTAAGCAAGTGCATGCTCTCTCCCTCTCAGGAGGTCGAGTTCTTGGGCGTGAGGCTGAACTCACGCTCAATGAGAGCGACGCTCACTCCGAAGAGACTTCAGGACGTCAGGGCGTGTCTACGCCACTTCAGACTAGGTGCCTGCGTTTCGGCCAGGCTGTGTCTCAGACTGACGGGCCTCCTGTGCGCCGCGGGTGGCGCTGTCCCACTCGGCCTTTTACACTTACGTCCGCTGCAGCTCGCCTTAGCGGAACTAGGTGTGTCCTCCAGGTCGAACCCCGCCCGTCGGATCTTAGTATCCAGACGCATGTGGCTAGCCCTCGTGCATTGGCGCAGGCCGTCGTCCTTCACCAAAGGCGGCGCCCTGGGCGCTGTAGCCAGACGCATGACGGTGACCACCGATGCGTCCAAGAGCGGCTGGGGCGCCGTTTGCTGCGGTCGCCCCACCAGGGGGACGTGGGGCACAGCCTCCAGGAGACTACACATCAATGTTTTAGAGCTCCTAGCTGTCTTCTGCGCTCTGAAGGAGTTTCTCCCTCTTCTCGGAGGAGAACACGTTCTGGTGCGTACAGACAATACCACTGTAGTGGCTTATATCAATCGCCAGGGCGGCACGCGCTCTCCGGACCTGTTTCGCCTGGCGTACAAGCTGCTCACCTGGGCCTCCCGCCACTTCCTGTCTAGGGTCAGACGCTAGGGTCAGACGCGCTGGCACATCCGTGGCCGCGAGGTCTGCTCTACGCTTTTCCCCCCCTTCCTCTGATGCGTCAGGTGTTGGCCAGAATCAGAGCGGGGGCTTACAGGGTGATTCTGATCGCCCCCAATTGGCCATCTCAGAGCTGGTTCTCAGATCTGGTCTCACTGTTGGAAGGCCAGCCTTGGACCCTCCCTCTGAGGAGGGATCTCCTATCTCAGGCTCACGGGTCGCTGTGGCACCCCAAGCCGGAAGCGTGGAGACTGACGGCTTGGCCCCTGAACGGGCACGTCTCCTAGAGAGCGGCCTGTCAGGCGCAGTTATAGAGACTGTTCAGGCTGCTAGAGCTACGTCCACTAGGTCGTTGTATACACTGAAGTGGCGTGTGTTCAGCACGTGGGTCAGAGACAGAGGCTGTGATCCTCTAGCCTGCCCTATTGGCGAGTTGCTTGCTTTTCTGCAACACCTGTTTGATCAGGGTCGTACACCCTCTACTCTGAAGGTGTACCTCGCAGCTATTTCAGCATGCCATGTTGGCTATGCTGGCGTTTCCCCAGGCGCTCACCCCCTTGCGTCGCGCTTCATGAAGGGCGTCAGGCGGCTTCGCCCCTCTTCCACACGTTCGGTCCCTACTTGGGACCTGGCCACTGTCCTACGCGGACTGGCTCTTACGCCCTTTGACCCTCTGTCAAGTGCCAGTCTAAAGATGCTTTCCCTTAAGACTGCGCTTCTGCTCGCTCTGGTCTCGGTGAAGCGCGTTAGCGATCTGACTGCCCTGTCAGTCAGTCCTGACTGTCTTGAATTCACGCAAGATGATGCGCGGGTTACGCTGCGACCAAATCCCTTTTCTCGCCCGAAAGTGCTGTCCACTGACCCTCGTTCGAGGGTCATTGAGCTCTCAGCCCTTCCTGAGACGGGCGGTTCTGTGCCCGTCACTCTGTGCCCGGTCAGAGTGCTTCGTGCCTATTTGACGCGTACACAGAGCATCAGGAAGACGAACCAGTTGTTCGTCTGCCATGGCGAGCGTGCCAAGGGTCAGGCCTTGTCTACCCAACGCATGTCGCATTGGCTTACCGAAGCCATACGTCTGGCATATGAGGCGGCGGGTGCTCCTCCGCCTGCTCATGTCAGGGCGCACTCCACTTGTGGAGTGGCGGCTTCTTGGGCCTTCTGGAAAGGATATCTGTCTGCAGGATATCTGTCTGAGCGCTTCGTGGGCCTCAGGCAACATCTTCGCGTGTTTTTACGCATTGGACGTCACCAGGCCGGGTGTAGCAGAGTGTTCTCTCTGGGCCCGGCGGCGGTCCCATGGGTCTTCCCACCTCGGGCTCCTCGGTGTAGGGCTCTTGAGGCTTGGTTGTAGTGATCCACTCGTATGTTTCGGCTTCGAAACGAAAGAGAATGTTACGGATACTAACGTATCCTCGGTTCTCTGAGTGAGAAGCCGAAACGTACGCTTCGGGCCTCAAGTCGCCGACGCTGGCGAGCTTGGCAAAGAGGACCTGAAGCGTAAGCGCAGTCAATATATAGACTTTCTGACGTCACGCAGGGCTGTCTAAGTAGTTGCCTGCGCGCGTCAGAGCGCTTACTGCCCTTTTTTCAAAGGGTTGGTTAAAATTGACTTCAGAAAAGTAGGAGATGATAGGCATCATCCACTCGTACGTTTCGGCTTCTCACTCAGAGAACCGAGGATACGTTAGTATCCGTAAATAACCGGACATGCCAAGAATGTTTGCTTGAAGAAGGGACAAACAAATGCTTTATCATTTGGACAGCTTCTGAACCAGGGTCAGCCAGTAAAGTTCAGTTCAAAGAACACACTGAAACTGTGTTGGAGTTAACTAAAGAACTCGGAGAAGAGCAGGCCATGTGATGAACTACTGAAAATGGTCAAACGTATGAAGCGCTACTGTTACATCTGGCCATTAGCCAGAATGATGTTGCCACATTATTACAAAAAATAAAATGTTTCTGTTTTCAATTACTTTTTCGTACCCATGAGAAAACAGATGCTGGAGGTAGAATCAACAGTTTGATTTATCCACCAGGAAGTAAAGTACTCATATCGAGAATAATCAGTATTTTCAAAACATCCAATTATTGTTGACAAACATCCAATTCGTTTTTACAGTAAAAATGATCGAGTGGCACCATCTGGTACCAGATTGATGTGGTAAAAATGTAACTGTAAACCAGTATAGATGGTCATGGAGTAAAAGCCTAATAGGGCATTTTGTCCTTCCTCTGTCTTTTACTTTGTTATCCTAAGGTGCAGTTTGTATGTTCACAAAGTCCTGGTTTCGATCTCAGATCAATTCTATGACACATGGACATGTGATGAAGGAATACGTATATCTGCTCGTTCTCAGTTGAAACACTGCAAAACTACTGTACATGAACATATCACCAAATATTTTACTTAGTGACATGCCCAGTAAAAGGCTAGTGATGATGTTACTTGTGTTTGTAAGCCAAGTACAACAAACAAACACACAAACATCTGTGCAGAGAACATCTGTAGTCGGGGTCTCGGGAAGAACCTAAAGTAGCCCCAGATCCTCCTATCACATTCCTGTGAGACTGCAAGCAGTTATTTCTCAGGGCACAAAAGTTCATGTATCC
Organism: Limnothrissa miodon; assembly: GCA_017657215.1. Taxonomy (NCBI): domain Eukaryota; kingdom Metazoa; phylum Chordata; class Actinopteri; order Clupeiformes; family Clupeidae; genus Limnothrissa; species Limnothrissa miodon. The sequence continues at coordinate 1,674,669 of JAGFZM010000002.1, read as the reverse complement.
AAAACAACTTAACGATGCTCATTTGCTACCTCGTGCATGGCAGATTGTACGAGCAGGTGTTTGATGTTAGGCTGTTTTGGCATTGAAGCGCCCCTCCCCCGCTCCGAGAGTGACGGCTGAGGCTTAATTAACAGACAACATGCCCATCCATCACATTTTTACAGGCGTCACACACCCAAAAAAGGCAGCAGCGTCCGCAATTCATCAACTCAACCAAGGCATACTACACCAACTGGTATGCATCAAAAGTATGCTTATCTCTGAAGTAAGCACACAGCTGTCTGGGAGACCCTCTAGAGAAATCTGGCCCAAGACTTTGGCCAGAATAGCTTTACATATTTTAAGGCACTTGGAAAATGCTTCAATATGTTGATGTTTTTTTTTTTTTTTTTAAGTGACATCATTTGGCAAGTCTGTACAAATATTGGCCCCTTGTGTGTGCCTCTTACAGAACGGCCTTACCTTTTCAATAAAAAAAAAATTCTGCATTAAGCAGGATGTAATAAGTATCCATTTGCTAAATTAATGGCTTTTAGATGTTTTTGGCCCAAACAGAACTTGCTCCTCAAGGGACAAATCGTCCACTGAGTTATGGTAAGCTATTCCGCTATGTGGTATTTTCAGCATTTCAAACCACTTGAGAATGTTTTTTTCCTTCATTAGTGCATCTTATAATGTTAACATTTACATTGCAACCACATAGTTTGAACTTTTGCTAAAGTCACGACAGTGAAACCCCTTCGCACAAATTCTCTTGGAAGATATCCCAAAGAAATGCAGAGCAGAGATCAATAGCTGGCTAATTTCCAAGGCATTATAATGGTGTACCATCTTTGACCATTGTGCCAATAGTGGAGAAGTTTCCTTTCAAAACATTTGAAGGCTTTCAAAGACATGTTTTTGTCTAACTTGAAAAACACACAGTTTATAGGATACACTTTCATGGAGAGATTTTGGACATTTTTCTCTGAAGATATTGAAGATTTAAAAGCTGTATTGCATCTATTAACACACACAAATGGTAGGCATCCTCTCTTTCTTTGGTAACAAATCCACCAGCCAAGTTGTTAACCAATGTACAATACTTTTGTGCACATCATTCTGAACAGCTTTGGTAATAAATTGTATTGTGACCAGATATGCATGTGTGTGTGTGTGTGTGTGTGTGTGTGTTCAAGGACCACACCATCACCAGCAGGTGTCTTACCTTTGCTCCAGTGTGAGGCAGCAGTCAAGTAGAGATTGCAGTAGACAACAATAATGACCAAAAGCCTCACAGGTACCACCCTGCCAAGCCTGGTCCCCTCCATGCCTCTCTTTCTCTCTCCCTCTGACTGTGTCTCTTCCCTGTCTCTAAGACTAGGCTCTGGGTTCAGCTTTTGCCTCACAAAGTACTAAGTGCCAAAGGTGCTGAACAGCAGCAGCAGCAGCAGCAGCAGTGTGTCAAGCCCTCGAGGAGGATTACAGACGACTTACAGACTCCACCAACTCGGCACAGTCTTCAGGTTCTTTCTCTTTCTTTCTCTCTTCCTCTCTCTCTCTCTTTCCCTTTCTCTGACACACACAGACACACACACACACACGCCTCTTCTTCTCTGCGTAAATGTGGAACTGCGTCTCTGGCCGGCCTCTCGGCTGTCATCTGGAAGTCATCAGGATCCAGTAAGCAGCTCCTCCCGTACTGGCAGCTCACGCCTGCATCAGCTACCCCAAAGCCCTTGGCCAACTGGCCAGCAATACACCTACACGTTCCTAAACATGAGCACATGATCGCATTGTAGCCATTTGGTCCATTTAGGTGTTTTTGATTCATTGGGAATTTTGAGATGATGTCTGTCATTGCAGGTGAAAGGAGTGGTTATATAAGTATCGGTGATATTGACCAGAGTTTCATTAGTTTTAAAATGTTCCACTAAAGTTTTTTTTTTTAAGTCTGTTGGGTTGTTATTGCTTAAGTTCTTTTCTCCTTGGATGCTCTCTGAACAAATATCAGCATTTGAAGCTCTCGGCACTGGGCCTGAGAATATAAGATCTACTGTGCTGTTGCCATGTTGTGAAGGAATGCTTTGCTTGGCTTGGCACACTCTCACAGACAGCAGACATTAGAGACTTAAATTTAAAGTCACATGAGCCCATTCATCAGACTTTTTGTGTTTTTTGGGCTTCAGGATCTCTTTGTCCATTAGCCACCCTCAAAGGTGAATGAGATATTAAGCCCTAAGACCAGGACTACCATTTTAAAATCATTGCCCTTGAGCCCATAAAAGGGAAAATAATAATAAAAGCATCATCTAAAAACACTGCGAGGGAAGTACATGACTGGAGCAAAAAGATTTCTCCATGTCCAATATCTCTATGAATGCAAATACATGCATCTACAAATACATGTCTACAGATTCTAAATGCTTATGTAATTTGTATTTCTTTATTTATTTTGGATTATATATATTTGTGTAACTTATATTGATTTCTTTCATTTGCTTGATCACGAGTGCAAAGGGGGAGTTTGCCTCAAATATTCTACTTGCACAAAGCTCATTAATTTATTAATGCCTACTTACAAAAGCAATCATTCACCTCTAATAAGTTATCCTGGATGGAACCAGATGGCGCACAGGGTTGGGAAACGGGTATGCACAGAAGACTGCCTCTCCAGATTCTATCTTCTAGTGAGCAGCATTTCAATAGGAAACAGTCTCGCCCAAATTCCTGGAGAATTCCTTCACAATCTGACTGTCTAAATGGATCCTGACCAAGTGTCAGCCAATGACATTGGTTGTTGAAATGTAAGGGTTTTGGCACAGTTTGAGCTATTAAGGCTGCAACACATCATTGAGGCTGACAGACTCCAGACTCCTTATTATCATCATGCTGGGTCAACAGTTCAACAACAAAAACTTGGTATGTGAAATTATTATAATTTTATTTTGTTAGATCCAAAATCTGTTTCTGTAAGCATGTATACTCACCAAAAGATGGCAGTGTCTGCACATCTCTATCTAGTTTTATCACTGCATGCTCACTGACATACAGTTGACTAGTAGAAACCCCTAATAGCTCAGGTGGGAAAATGAACCAGAAAGTTGATGAGACATACCAGTACCTGGTTTTAATGATAATAATAAAAAAAACCTCAAGAGCCTCAATTGGCTTCAGTTTTCATCCAGATGGTGCCCCTTGAAGCCCCTTTACTGTAATTGCACATGTAATGCTCAAATGTAGATTGAGTGTTAAATTGCTGGTATTGATACTCTGAATGAATGGTATCAAAAGAATTATTAATGACCTATCTGAGTCTATCGATCATAAGATGAAGTGGGGAGTCCTCGTTATCTGAATAATGTTTGATGCGGAACACATACCATAAACCACACAGAAATTAGGGGAGAATAAAAGAGACGCTTGTGTTTTCATAATTTATGTGGAACTGAAATTTTATAATTGCGATGTTAGCTTACCCTTCTGTGCCCCTGTCTCCTTGGTGTTCTAGGAGAGGCAAAAATGAGAGGAAACAAAGCTTTTATTATCTGGTTCAAACCTCTTACTCCTGAAACGTTTCAGTCTGAAAGGTGTCATGCTTAGAGGTGAGTGTGAGTGTTGTGTAGAATTAAACTGAACTAAAACAACTGTATTCATAAACTACCAAGTGAACAATGTAACGTTTAGCAATATATGGCGCATAACATTATGCATTGGCACCACCCACTGGCGCATGCTGGCATTAGAACAACCGCTGGAATTAGTTAAAGCAAAGATAGTTTAAAACCCATTATTGACCTTCTCTGATTGTTGTCTTAAAGTCTAGTTGTTCCAACTTGAAAAAGCTTTGAAGAGTTACAACTGTTCAAGTTCTTATAGTTCCTCAACTTTCACAAGGTCATGTTAATAAGCGCCTAGACCACTAAATGTCTAACTGTTGTCTCTAGCTGTAAAGCTCTCCAAACAGTGCAAATCTTTTGTGGCCACCAATCAGACACAACTTGGCCTCTGGCGTGGTGTTCCAATTAACATCTCAGACAGAGAATGGAAACCACCCACCGAGCCGCGGTGGTGCCACAAGCCGAGCATATCAGATACGCTCTGCGGTTTAGTGAAAACTCTGCTTTTCTATAGCCATAACTTTCCCTTCTCCAGTTCCACGGCACATACTTCACATGACCCTAAAAGGGAGGGAGGGAACAGATGTCTGGTGGCACCCTCTTGCCTTGTTATTTCTGGACAGCGGACACACTGGCTCAGCTAGCCAAAAAGTTTATGTCGCTGTTACTGCAGACCATAGCAAGCACAAAACAGGGAAAATGAGTGCAATTACTTTGGGAAAAAAGACGTTCAGAAAAAAAAATACTCTGTGGCATATTATCAACAGTGTAAGTGTGTTGTATTATGTACAGTAATGTGGAATGAGATGGTGACGAGGGAGCTTATATGAGATGAGTGCCGCTGATTGTATTGTGAGCTTCTAGATGCTTGGGTTGATGCCTCAGTTTTCTTCACATAAATAGGATTGCATCCCATTCAGTTGCCCCAGTCACCCAGGAACTTCTTTAAAGACCACACCCTGCTATGAGGTACCAAATAATAGGAAAAGGTCAGTTGTCAATAGGGGAAGTAGGAGAAGTAGAGAGAGAGAGAGTGTGTGTGTGTGTGTGTGTGTGTGTGTGTGTGTGTGTTTGTGTTTTTGGGGCAGGGGAGTTGGGGAGGGCGGGGGGTTGTGTGTGATGAGTAATGGAGAAGGAGAGCTAATTTTCTGCGAAGAAACAATCAAGAGGCACACAGGGACAACACACTTATCAATTACGAGCACAGCTGCCCATCTTCATCAGTAATGAAAATGATGTATGTGTGTGTGTGTGTGTAAGTGTGAATGAGTCAGTGCGTGTGTGTGTGTGCACAAGCGTTAGTTGAGTTCTCCTTGAAACATGTGCTACTGCTGACTGCTGCTTCATTCTATCACATTCAACTCACAGACCTTCACCACATCACAATGCTATTTACAGTAGAAAGCACACACACAAAAAACTTTCTGAACGCAATAGAGCACCACAGTAAACACTGAAAATGTTGCTTCATTCCTCCCTGCAGTCAGTGAGTGGGGTTAAGCACCGATCATGTGCATACCAGGCCAACTGCACAGAAGTGACCACTCACAGCTACCACTGCCAATGGCTCTGGGGCCAATCACAACATGTTAAATCATGTTGTGGTGTTATTCAGCATATTAAACCCGAGGTCCTGAGTCGAGTCGTTAGCTGTTAGGCGTGTTGTGCAGACCAGTCAAATTTTGGTCACTGACGTTTAACCATCAGCTTGGTGTGTGCAGACTGTGTCTCCATTTCCACAGGTGGAGCAGAGAGCAGTGTTCAGAGCAGTGGGGTGGTGATTTTCACCAGCTGCATTAGGTGCTGTTCGTTCCCCTCCAGATTAAGTGGGGAGATACATTAGATGTTTAGACTCTAGTTCAGAAAGCAAAAACTCAGAGAGTACAATAATGTATGCATGTATGTGTACACACATTCTCTCTCTCACACACACAGCAACTGACACCACAGTTTATTTCGTGAAGAGAATGACGGTAATTCCAAAGATCAAGTATGGCATTGCAAGCTAACCACGTGGAGAACCACACATTACTTTTTTTCAGATTAATGTAGGTCATAAACTTCCTTACACCTACCTCTAAAAATTCTTTTACATTTTTCATTATATAACACAATCAGACCAGTGGTGTGTTTGTCACAAAGGCAACTGCTGCTATTACCCTTAAACACCAACATTCTTTCTAAGCTTAGGAATAGATTGATCCTTAAAGTCAATAAGAACAATGCCAGACCCTGAGACTGTGAAACAGATCTTTTCCTTTTCTTCCAATTTTAAGAACAACATGATGGAAATAATTGAAAGCTTTGAAAACATTGGCAGACTAAACCCTATTATTGTGCTCAGGGCTCTTTGTCTAATTTGAGACTAGTGGCTGCCATTAATATGAAATATTGTGTTTGGCATTTTGTGGGCTCATGCTCTTAGGCTTCAGTGTTTAATATGTGTGTGTGTGTGTGTGTGTGTGTGTGTGTGTGCCCAAGACTCAGCCCACAGGAGGATTATGTTACCCTGCACATTTTTTTACTTTCGCAAAAGTGTCAACAAGAGAACAGCAGGAGACCAAAATGTCCCCACAGAAGAAATAACCAGCATCAGTGTCAATAAACTTTTCTTTTTCCCAAGACAACAAAAGAATAGCCTTTTTGTTGGAAGACATAACAATCGTGTCTTCTTAGATTATTTCAAACACTAAATGCTTATTCATGCAAATTTTACTTTTCGTCCTCACAGTCTTCTCATAGCAGCATTTTTTCCATGTACTTTCAGTGTAAGAGCATTAATGATAGCCAAAAATATTCTGATTCAGTGTAGCAGGTTTTGAGAGAAGGGGATTATCACAGGAGGAACATTACTAAAAAGCTGTTAGCTAAGCAACATTCTTCGTGGCAGTAATTGGTCTGTCCCACTATGTGTAAGTTTTATTTTTTTCGTATGAGAATTTCTCCCATCTATCGGCAAAGTGGTATACTGCACACGTTTGAATAAAATGTATTAGTCCTTCCCTTCCCACGGTCATCATTTCCAATGGTCCTCATTTTGAAAATGGCGGCGCAAAATGGATATTCTCATTTGGTACCCAGCCACATCTATATATAAGTTGAAAATACCAAGTTTACGGGAACACTACAATTTATTCATGGAGGTAATTACCATCGTTTTACATTATATTTTTAAAATAAAAAATGTATTTTTAACAAAAGATGAAGATAAATAGAAGATAAATCCTACACATAGTGGCTTTAAAATATTAAAAACATGGCAATAACCTGTTCATGTTCATCTACATCGCTGCACCCCTCCCCCCTTTTTCTCTCCTCTTGTCTATCCAACCATCTTGCTCTTGTTACGACCCAGGCTCGTTTGGGCCATAACATAAACGGAGACAAACACCCATATGAACAACAAAAGAATATTTATTTACCAAAAGCTTATGTCTAGGGGATGTGGATTTAGATGGTAGTAAGAAAGGGTTGTTTGTGATTGTGTGAAGTTGCAATAGTGAGTGCATGCATGCGTGTGGTGCAATGTAAGTGGAGAAATGTGTATGTCCAAGTGGGAGTGTTAGAGTCAAAGAGTCGAGAGTCCCTCCCGCCCTGGATGGCTTCAGGTTTTAAAGGACAGCCTCCAGGTGTAGCCAATTCCAATAGTCGCTCTGCCAATCAACATCAGCCTAAACCCTGCAGTAGTCCAGACCAACATAGATGCAGAGGGTCGTAACACCTCCCTCCCCGGAGAGGGTTCCTCAAGGAAACCTAGAAAAGTAAAAAAAACAACGACCCTCTGTGGATCGGCCCCACCCCCGTCATCCAGCATCCTGGGCCCTATAGGAACTGGATAAGAGATAGGACGAACCACAAACACACAACATATATATTCAAGAAACGTTACCATGTTTCCATCATAACCATGAAAAAAAAACATTAGAAGGCATGTTTAACTATATAATGATTAACTGGAAAAAAAAACGAACATGGTTGATTATATTCAAAGGATATCGCTGCGCCCCTCACCCCTTTTTCTCTCCTCTTGTCTATCCAACCATCTTGCTCTCTTTCTCCATCCCAGTGTAGTTATTCCTTTTGGATCTGTGTTGTTTACTGAGTACGTGATCCCCTTCTCCCTCACCACCCACCTACCCATCAGTCTGCCCCATGCTGCTTTTCATTCATTACCTTCATTAGCAATCTCATTAGGAACCTCCGCACCGCACCACACCCTAATACCCCCCTAAAAAACCCTGGCATTAAAGGGCTTCATCTGCGCTGGTCTCATGCGGCCGTGCGCAGACATTTTTCATTACACCACTCTGTGACTGGCAGACAGCCAGACCCAGTACACACATTATAAACAGTGACTCACAAAAGAGAACCAGTTGAGCTTACTGTAGCATGCAGGACCACATTTCTTTTCAGTGAATTGGCTGAACAGTGCAGGCTTTTGACCTTGTCTTCAACTGTTTTAACCTGAGTCTGTATAACTGTCACAACCCCCTGTCCCTTCTTTAAGCCCCATCCTGACACTGCATGTGCAGGTAGGGTCTGGTCAGGATGACTGTCAAATAGTCCACCTGTATTAAGGCGTGTCTGTATAAGGTGTTTCTCCTTTTTCTCCATCAGGCATGTTTTCTCTCTCGCACACAAACACATTTTGATATTTTCTCTTTCACTGTGACTTCATTCTTTTTCTCCTTTTATTTATCTGTCTTTGTTTTCAATTTAGTTTCTTACATATTGCTGCATGCATGCATTCACACTTACATCCACGCACCAACATCATTTTCATTAGATTCTTGATGTTGGTAATATTTATTATTTTGGTTCAATAAATTATTTGTTTAATATATTGTCCTCCATGTGGAGTCTGCTAATACAGGTGCTCTGCCATTATGTAGGAAGGGAAGGGTAACTACAGAAAGACATATCAACCAGTTTGACTTTGGGGTGTTTTTTTTTTCAGGTTTTGAGGCTTCTAACCAGAAAAAAAAATGAAAACATGTACACTACTCTGCAAGCACTGCCAATGGCTTTGGTGTATAATACTTGCCTACAGGCAGTTCGCAGCACTGTCAAAGGCACTGGTAGTGTGTGTAAAAGTGTCAGAGAAGCTGTAGGCTGCCTTTTGGGTGTTTCATGGCCCCAATGATGTTTCCCCCAATCCAGATGAGATGCTAGGCTAATCTTATGCCATTTTAGGCTTGATGCGGTTCTTCCTTTAGTGTTATTGCTAGTAGTCAGGCCCATCACAGGCAGAAAAGGCAACTCCCCGTGGGCTCCTCAGGGGAGATGGAAGCAGACAAGGAGTGATACAGTGCCAGGTTTTGCCCTCCCCTCTGTAATGGTGGTTGTGCTCATCTAGCGGTTGCACAACCATAGCCTGCAAACCTCAACCACCGCAGTACAGCAGTGTCTGGAGGGCTCCGCTTTCTTGTGTATTGAGCGTGACTGTTTAAAAGTGAGAGTAAGCAGGAGATAGAAAATCCAAAAAACACTGATGGAGCCGGCAAAAAGTAAGATTCAGAAAAGGTTTGTTTATATTTAAATTATATTCCATCAAGGTTATATGTGTATAACATCTTACCTGAAGGTGTACAGTGTCGACCATGGGGAAGATCAGCAGTAGGACAACATCAGAGGACTCAGCAGTATGATGAAGTCACTCTAGCCTTCACTAGAGAGCATCCATTCAGCTCCAGCTGGATTGAGCTCTGGCCTGTTAGGCTATTATGTTTCGTAACTTTGTTTACAACCAATGTCCTCTACTGTCAGACTTGTGGTGTGTTTGCTGTCCTGGAGTGACTGTGTCTGTGTGTATGTTTTAGTGTGTGTGTGTGATTGTTTGTGTGTGTTTGTATGTGTCAACGCCTCTAGCCCCAAAGCCATAACTGACCTCTGTATCATCGTCCTTCCCTCCCTCCCTCCCTCTCAACATGGCCACCCTTTCATTCACCGCCACCCCTTTGGATGGATGCGGGAGGTGAGCTAGCGAGTGAATGTGTAAACAGATGGAAAAATGCCACCAGTGGGGCTTATGGATTTTCTGGTGCTCAGCAAACAATCCCCAGGAGAGCTGAGAGAGCTGGGGCAGAATTGATTACCCCTTAAGGGGGTACAAACACCATTCCAAGTGCCTACTTATTTTTTCACCCCTTGTTATTTTTTCCCCATGGTTTGTGGGCTGTCAAAGGTGAGTCATCCTCCCTGCATGAGGTGAACACACACACACATACATAGAAGGCAGTGTTCTGTTTGATGTATGAAGCATATTCCCGATCCAAGGGCTCTTCAGAAAATGTAACATTTACCTTAGTCTCTGTGGATTCATTCAGAGTCACTTACTAAAGTTTTTACCATAGGTTTACTTGAAGCAGGTATTTTTGGTTCACTCAATACTTTCAAATTTTTGACATTATGTATTGATTATTCGACTGACATTTTGTTGGGATCTCATTCATGAACATGACCAAGTCTTTTGACTGTGTCATTCCCAACTCAATTGAACAGATGGGTTTATGGTTGTCCAAAAGCTCAAACATTTTGACCTTTTCTTGGATAGTGGTGTGCCATTCCTTAAGATACACACATGCACTGAATAAAAGGTTGTCCATGAATCTGCAGATACACACCTGTCAGGTGAGACAGGAGAGACTGCTGCTGGGATAATGAACATTTCAGGCCTACACACCTCCCTGGTGTCCACAGAGCTCCCGGCACTTTTGTTCTCGCCAACCCAGAAGTTCGGATCAAAGACAAAAAGGGCCCCAATCCATTCACTGAAAGCCAAAACAATTAGAGCTGAATAATGTGGGGATGGGTAAAGTAGGCATTAAAAGAATTTCAGCCAAAACCTGAAGCATCTTGGCTTTAGCTGTCCACACTCATCCACACTCAAATTCACAAATACGAATTCAAGAATGTGAGTGATTGTTGTTTTGTTTAGAACACAGAAGACTAAATCAATCCTGTTTACTTTTCCCTCTTAATGAGTTCCTACATTTCTAATCTTCTTTGGATCATCAGAACTGTAAGAGGCAACAATCCCAATTCACAACACATCCCTGCTAACAGTGAGCAACATGGCTACAACCTCAATGGAGCTATGATATCTCCTGGCCTCCTCAATTAGCATCTAATGCGACTTTTGTTGTTTCACCATCCGAGTATATCGCCACTGCCTAATCAAGATGAATCTGCCACGGGGAGCCGACCAGTTGCTGTGAGCTTTGCCTTATTTTCCCTCATTTCTCCTCCTGTTTGACAACTTAATTGCCACTGCAGGGCCTGAGGCGCAATTAAAAGCAAGAGGTGGGTGGATAGTTGGTGTGTTGGTGTGGGAGGAGGGGGTGCTGGGGGTCCACAGAGCCTACTCTGACTGTCAACTTTGCCCACGTGGATTCTCTGTGCACTTCTTCCCCGACGTGACTGCTAGGAACACAATAGATGGACCCAGAGCGGGCTCTATTAAAAGGCACTGACAGACCCATCAGTTTCCAGTGGTGGTGGCAGGGTTTGAGGGAAATCGAACAGAGAAAGGGCCAGCAGGAATTAGGGTAGGTATTTTAAAAAGCTCACTTGTGCTGCATTTGTTTATTTTGTTATGCTCTGTCTGATGAAGGAGACTTTACATGCCAAGTCACAGCAGATATGGAGATGAGAGCTGTGGGGATGGTTCTCACAGGACCAGCATAATGATCAGGTCATGGTAGTTCTTCAACAACAAAATGACAATGATCTCTAAGACAAACCTCCTGGAAGTGAGTGTGGTTCGACAGGACAGGGTCAGCCTGAATTACTTACTATGCATAACTTTCCATAAGAGTAAATGTCTGTGTGTTCTCCTTCATTCGTCCCTTCTGACACACAATTGAGATATCGCAACCCCAGTTGCACGCGAGCTGAGCATAACTAAAACAACCCTTTTGAAAAAAGGGAGCATGCAACTTTGCAGCTGCCTGCAGCTCGCGCACTCATGAGCTCTAATAAAGGCAGCTCATATAAAAGTTGCAAGCACACTGAATACCCTCCTCTTTTCGCCCTCAGTGGGATCTGGCGTCTCGCCAGTATTTCGCTGTGCGCTCTAGCTAACTTATTCCAACCCTTCCAACCAAACAGCCTGTAAGGCTACTACTTCGAGATAAAATATTTAGGATTCGCTTCACTTACCGCGAGGCTTACGCCAGTAAATCCACGGCAAACCGTCTTCGGTGCCCCAGGATTACGTGATGTTGTCGGTGAAGCGGTGTGCGAGTTGCCTCCGGGCCATGCCGCACGAAGATTCTCACAGGAAAGACTGTAAGAAACGCTGTTGGTTTGGCGATGGAGGATTCTTCCACTGAGCTAGCTCCCTAAGCTAGCTCCTCACTATCTGCAGCTAGCCAGCTAGCTCCACTCAGGCTAGATTGCCTGTGGCTCAGGCCCCGGCTTCTTTCTTCTTCCCCGCTAGCCTCTCATGTGGTTCAGGCCCCCGAGTTGCTAGCATCCCGGCGGCTAGCAGGCCTTGTGGTTTTAGCCCCTTAGCCGCTCCTCTGTAGCTCCGTGCTCTCTCCAGCAGACTCTGAAGAGATGAAACCTTGGTAGACGCTCACCGTTCGTAGACGACGATGCCTACCGTTCTATAACATCGACAGAGATTTCCTCGCCAATTCTACCCAGCTACGGTGACTAGTGTGCTCTCAAAGGCAGCTTCTGTAGCTGCTGTCTGTGTCCCTTGTCACAGCGTGGTGGAGCTCAGCTCGCCCTCATGTTGACACAAACACAGCGCACTCTCTACACGGCTTAGCCACCGTTAATGAGCCTTGCACTCTATGCACTGGTGGACGTTATTTTCAGACGGTTGATGAAACAACTTGTTTATCTCCCAGTTCAGCCCGTCCGTTGGCATGTTTACTTAGCTGTAGCCGTCATTGAATGGGGCTTCAATTAGCGTGAAAATTTTTATGTCACATGAAATTCTCGATAGCTCAGTGGTAACAATGGGGTACTGACCATCCGGCTATGTTGTCTCAAC
>JAGFZM010000002.1:1595791-1662056 GCA_017657215.1 Limnothrissa miodon | reverse complement strand
CTTGGCTATGGAGAAATGCAAAATCGGTATCCATTTCAAAGTTTCAAATGAAATTGTCTGCAAACTTGATTTTGCGTGGGTATCGATTAAGGGTCCCGAGAGACACGTGCAGCAACAAAAGCGGGGATTTAACAGAGGAAAAAAAACAGTGGAGGGTTCCAGAACAGAATGTTCTATGCAAGCACAGCCCACCTAGACACCAATGTTCCACTCTGCTACAGCACTCCTCTGTCAGTGGTCCCCTAATGGGAGGCCAGTGGGGTTTATGTGACGGGAAAAGCTAAATGCAGATGATTTTTCATGACGCTTTCAGCATAGTATCTTCCAAAATAAGATAGTCGATAAGAGTATGACATATTTTACAGAACATTTTTTCAGTTGGCATAGAACATTTGATTGTTTCTACGTCTGTGTAAAGAAGTTCCACCATTCTGAAAAGCCAATGGCCAACCATCTGAAGAAAGGCTCTGAAAAAAAGTAGTAGGGCCAAAGTAAAAAGTAGTGGCACCACAGTTGCGCCTCATTCAGACAGCAAGAAAGAACTCCAAAAGAAAAGCTCTAAGGCAGGGAAATTACAATCAATCATGTCACAATGGGCAAAAAAGTTTTTCAAAAGAAAATAACTTTTTCAAAAGAACCATTTAACTTGTCTCCATATTGGACACTATAGCTGTGACAGACCACGACTTTCTGGCACCTTACGTGTCAGAACACCTGGGCATTTGTGTCAGTTCTCCCCCTGGTGGACGAGCTGTCAACCTGTGAGTCACTAATGATCCACAAACCAAAGTTTCAGCGTAGACAAACCTCTTCTATAACTTAGTCATGGAAAGCTATTTCCAATTGTGGAAGTTATTGACTGGGCCTGGGCGGGAATGAAGGTAATTACAGAAATTAATCAGGGTTAAATATCATATTAAAGCTAAGGGGGGATCGTCTTTCCCCTCCAAGCAGTTAAATGAGATGAGGGTGGTGTTGAATAGCTTCAGCTAAGCATGGTGGTGGATGATCTATCTTGGCTCCAAGGAGCACCTCACCAGTAAATTGCTGAGTATTTGTTTTATCATGATTTTTCCCCCTCTTCCTCCTCTCCTATTTCATGTCTTTCGGTCAGCAAACTTTGCCAAAGTCACTCTGACTGAAGCCAGTCAGGAGCCACTACTGCCGAGAGCTCCAACAAATTACCCAGCATGCCTCAGTGCTCAGCTGTGAGCGATAGCCGCGGCTGGGGGCCATGCAACAGGATGGGGTGCTCAGCCGTCATAACCGCAATAATAAATCCCCTTTTGTTCCCAATTAAAACCTTCCTAATGACATTCTAGCCCGAATCGATTTCTGCACAAATTATTATCCAGCTGAGAATGTTCACGCCGGGGAACCGGCTGGGTTTCACACTGAGTTACGTCTGAGTACAGGCCAATATTATACACATGCTGAAAAGCGACCTGATGATTAAACAGTTCATCAGAGATGTGTAGGAGAATTTCACCGGCTCAACAACTTCACTTAAAAACGTCCACCATAATGCCGACACTTTTTTTTTTGGCCCTTTCATAATCCAAACAAAAGATGATTAATGATTGTATAGTCTATTTGAGAAAGCACCCCTACTAGGAGCTCCAAACTCTTTACTCAATTCTTTACTCCAACATGGCCACTATAATGTACTCTTTCAGGTCTCAGACAGAAGATGATTGATGATCATGGGGCTCATGTGAGATTTGTGAGAAGCATAGCTGACAGTGGCTCAGTCCTCAGTCAGTGCCTCCCGCCTCGCTCATGATCCACCACACTGTCCACACACCTTGTCCAAACATTGATTATTTTAAAAGCTTATCTGAGACTCTCAATTTGCCTGTTCTTCTCACACGTATCCGTAAGACTTTGCACATTTCTGTCTCTCCGCAACCTTAGATGCCCTCACACACATAGACACACACACACACACACACACCAAGGTGTTTATCCGACGCTTTCAGCTTTGGCTTTTCTCCTCTCTCCTTGACGACTTCCTCCTGTGTGGGCGAAGGGAATGAAGGCAGCTACGGGACGGAAGCAGAGACCTGTCAGCAGCCTAATCCGGAAGTTTCTCCACCAGGCCTTGGCTCTCTCTCACATTCTCCCTCTTCCCTCCCATACCTGCTACCCTGCAGCTAGAGAGCCACTCCGTGCCTGCTGGACTGAATCTTAATTAAAGTCTAGCAGCAGTTTCGGCTCCTGCGCGATTAGCCTTGATATGAAGGCGAGTGCCGCACAGTTATATTCATTTCGTCGCGGCCTGACTTTTTTTTTTATGGATCACACTTCCACAGAGCTGTCAAATATTTTCACACACGCATCACTTGTCTCTCCAACTCAAGCTCCCACCCTTCCATCCTCCACACCCCAACATAACCCTTACCATACACACACTTACAAGAGAACTGGAGCTTGTGCCTATAGCCACATGCCACATATTAGATATTTGATATTAGCACAGCCTTTATGTCCTCACACAAACGTTGATAGTCTCTGATAGAGGTGTCTCTGGTTTTACTTAACCAACAGAATCTGATAAGAAATGATAGATTACATGCTGGGTTTTTGTCAGTAGGTGGTATTAAAAATCCTTTAGAAAGCAGTATCATCCTGAGTCCTGGCATCCTCATGGGAGACACATTCACTTACTAGTATTTAGACCATAAATACCTACTGCTCTGATTTGAGGATGGACCTGATGTCCTCCTAGGAGGACATGTTTTTTTTTTAAATGGCTTGTTGATCAGGTAATATTTATTTTTATTTTAATTTATAATTAATAGCCAGAAAAATGCTAAATGCATACAAATATAGACCTAAAGCTTGGCTCTTAGGATGGCATTTGTCAGCTGTCAATGCCTCTCCTCAAATCAAAAGGACAAACATGAACAGCAAACTGAATGATTTCCAATAGGTGCCAGTTTGATTTAATGGTTGATTTCATGGGTGGCTGAGCTGCAGACCACACAAACAAATGAACTATACCCAAGGAAATAACTTATGGATTGACTGCAAATCATTCATTCACACAGTTATTTTGAGATAATGACAATCCATCAGTGAGAGAAAAAGGAAATATGTGAATGTGTGTGTGTGAGGATGGGCAGAAAAAGACAGAGAAAGAAGAGGCAGACAGACTGACCACAGAGAGGGAGCAGACAAAGAAGTTCAGCGAGGGAGCTAAAGACAAAAAACAATATTCTAATGATTTGGATTTGATAGTTCATTAACCACAATTTCGAGCTGGTTGATCACAATCCTTTCTCTGCATGGAGTCGCCGTAGCAACTGTCGAAAAAAGAGTGGGTGAGAGAAAGAGATAGAGTGCATGAGATTGAGAGAGAGAGAGAGAGAGGTAGGAAGGGAGAGATCAAGATGAGCTGCAGGGAGGAGACGGGGAGTGTGTACACGCTAATTACTGCAGCTGGCAATTATGTCTGTAATATGGACACTTAGCAATCAATCTGCTTCTGTTCTCCTCTGTCTGAGGGGCAACCATGCATTTAGGCAGATTACCCATACAACAAGATTGTATTTGTGTGTGTGTGTGTGTGTGTGTGTGTGTGTTTATATATATATATATATATATATATATATACAGTATATATATATATATATATATATTCAGAGAGAGAGAGAGAGAGAGAGAGAGAGATCCTAACAGAGCTTACATGAACTCATTTGAGGAAATCCATGTAGGGTTTTTGGATCAATTAAGTGTCTGATGCTGCAGTTTCTTTAGGAAAACAGCAGGGGGGAGTAGAACTCAAGGAACACTATAAGACACTTGAGTCTTAAATGGCTCATCACATTCAGCGGATCTGATTTAGTAATAGGACATTGCTTTTTGAATCTAAAATTTCTAAAACTATATTATCAAATGCACATACTGTGCCGTGCATGCATTCATTTTACAGAGAATTTAGTCTCGTCTTCAAAAAAAAAAGCTTTGTTTTGTTTCCTGATAAATTAGTTGCAGACATTGAAACCTTTTCCTGTATGCAGGGTTTGGCGATACATCATTGCATCTGACAAGTGAGAAAGGTTGGAGCATTGAATCGTGCCATGCAGCCCGTTCTATCCATACCAAATGTGTTCCGTTGGAGTGAAGCTCAATCCACCATCCACCACTCTCTCTCTCTCTCTCTATTGGTCATCTGGCGGGGGAGCTGTTGTGCCCAAGTGGAAATCCTCTCTGAGGCGAACAAGTGCCCAAAAGCTCCAGAGATGCCTCTTAGCAGACCTCATGCACACTCCTCATTAGGCCAGCAAAAGAGCAAACTAGATGGGAGTCAAATGGAAAATGATGCAGATGATGACTCATTTGTTGTTTATCCTGGGTCTAAATCTCACAGTAGGCACTCCCTACTCTATACTTACCACCACCACCCACCACCACACCACTGCTCAATCACCCAACCTCCAAAACCCCATCCAGCCCGCCCTGATCCTTTTTGACATAAGAGTATTTGCTGGCTCTGCAAAGACAACGAGAAAAATTAGGTGTTTTATATTCTGAGAGTGTCTCTGCCAATCAAAACCAAAGACCCCTCCATTTTTAAGGCCCCGCTTTTAAACGTTTTAATCATGTGGGCGCCAATCACTGGAACAGAGAGTGCTCACATTGAGGGAAATTTTGCTATTTGAGTTTTATCTCAATGTTTTTATGCCCCCTGAATAATAGATTTCACTTTAGTCATTCGGTGAGTGTTGGTGTGAAGCTTAAAAAGAGAAAAAAAAATACTACAGTTCTTGGCTTAAGCAGGAAATTTGGTCGGCTGTTAGAGTTACATAGACTTAGTTCTTGCCCATGGTACATCAATTTCATGATTGTGCAAATGTATGCCTTAAATATTTGACATGTTTCACAGGAAGACTGCAATCAATCTAACGTCTAATGAGGTGAAAACCAAAGGACAGGAAGATGTGGGCATAAACATTCAGATAATTACAATAAAGATGCCGTAATATAATGCTAGACGCTATAATTCCTTCTAACTTTGATGTTTGCGCCATGATTTTGCAAATGTTGAAATTTCAATTTACCCCGATAAACTTTTGAAAGCTATTTATCAGTGTAGCGTTTCTTTGGAGACTGAATTTAATTAAAATATCTTTTTTTGTTGTTGTGAGCAAACCTGAAAGCAGCCGAAACATTATTGGCTCATTGTTACAAGACTTGTGATGTGAAATCAATGGGTTATTGTGACATTCTTTGAGTGCTGTGAAAAACACGCTTCCTTCTTTGGTAGTTTTTTTAAAGGATGTTTTCAAACTCAAATGAGTTGAGCTATGACCTTATGGATAGGCAGTAACCTTTCCTTGAGTCATGACCCTAAAGCTGGCACTACCTCAAACATCTCCAAAAAATACATAAAAATGACCTTAATGAGTATGTAATGAAAGGCTTGGGTCCATTATTCATCAGACAACAAAATAAACAGAAGCTAATAAACCTGATTCAAGGTGTTTTCAGTCACTGAGTGATGTCTCTGATATTTTAACAATTTCTTATGGGAGGCCAAATGTCAACCCGCAAACCGAGAAGTCACAAACAAACAAGATCGTAGACATTGATAACCTCACAAAGGCTTCAGTACACCATCAAATCCCCTTGACTTCTAAACTCACCATTCACAACTCATGGAGTACTTCTTTGTCACACCCAGATGGGCGTGTCGGTGACAGGTCTACATGCCCAATTAAATCGTGCAATATGAGGAACAGAAACGGAACACATTCCTTTGTATGTCTGGCTCTACCAAAGTCTTTTCATACAGTATGTGCGCCTGCTTACTACAGCTAATTTTCATTTCTTGATTTTGGCATTTCAGGCGTCCTCACAACTGCAGCTCAGACTGCTTGTGCTTTCAGCTGGATATGGAGAATGTGCTGTATGGACTTTCAGCAGTATGAAGGATGTGGCAAAGAAAACCAATTGTAATTGAATGTATAGCCAAAGTTTCTGCAAAGATGTAACTGAAATTGTAATCCTGAGTATTTTGTGAAAGAAACTAATTTAACTCATTTAAAACGGACATTACTTTTATTTAGTACATCACATAACTTCAAAAATGATGGGAAGGCAACCACTATATTAAAAATACTAATAACTTCCCTCTGATACACCAAGACAAAAGGAACCTTTCTGCAAACTTCTGTATGTGCCTGTGGGGGATGATCAGGTACAATCAAGTAATACCACCTGAAAATGCTACTTAAAGGTGCTCTAAGCGATGTGACACGTTTTTAGGACTAAAACATGTGTTGTTACATACAGCAAACATCTACTCACAATCTGCTAGCTGCCTGTCCCCTGAACACACTGTACAAAAACGCAGTCTCTGTAGACAGCCCTGGCTCCACAAACGGCAACAAAACACAGTGGGCAAACCTTGCATAACAAACGAAAACGAAACACAACAGTGTTCCAGCCAATAAACGACAAGGTTCACGAGTCTTTCGGGAGGCATGGGAGGGAAGGGGAGGAGTGAGCTATAACTTATAACGCTTGAACCCTCTCTGGAGCTTGAACCCTATCCTCCGTTTTGTTTGACAATACTTCGAACGTCAACAAGAAGTGACGTGAAACAGCATCGCTTAGAGCGCCTTTAATTGCACTTTATTACCTTCCATCTAAACACAATAAAAAGCAGTATAGATGAACACAAAAAACTGTACCGATGCGATCAATACATACAGTAGCAAGTCTGAGCAGCATAATGAGGTCTCAGTTACTGTGAGCTAGCCTGTTATTTATTTAATAGTCGGTGGCACACACACAGCTCAGGGCTGAGGGGCCTGACAAAGCCACTGAGCTAACTGAATTGGCCTGACAGATTTGGCCAATAACAGCAGGGTCATAATCAGGGGGAGAGTACCTTCTGGCCCTTGGAGTATGTGGGATGGATGAGTCAGTATGTCGGAGAGAGGTAGGAGTCGTGAAGGCAAGTATGTACAGTGATCATGATTACACCTCCACTGTGGCTGGGGCATAGATCAAGGACGGCAACATTTGTTTCTCTAAAGAGCCCATTAAGTGGAAGGGAAAGTAAGTGAAAAAACACAGATTTTATTTGTTCACGTTTTGTTGTTTATTTCAGTTCTTTATTTCACATGTTCTCACAATGATGCCAGTTACAAAGCATTCAAATGTATAACCACTATCTGAAAGCAACCTAAAGCAAAAAAGCAGCCACATTTTTGTCTTTTTTTGTGTAGTTTTAACTTTTCTAAGAGGAGCTTCATAGCTGAAGCAGTTCTGGCATGCAGTTAAGCCAGCAGGACTTAATCAAACTTGGAGTGTGAAGAACCAAACCCAAAGCCTGTTAAGTAATGTGCCCACCAATCAGCCACTTTCATGATTGCAGTAACAAGGTTCAAAAAAAGGCAAACAAAATCAAAGGAAGGAAAAACGCTTGGAAATTAAAACTGCTATTGCGTCTAGAAGAGCTACTGTGAAAATTGTAGGCAAGATGAACATGAATTTTTAAAAATGTTGTACCCTTTATTCAGTTGGATTAATCAGATTCACTACAAACCAACATTTCAGGTGGCAAGTGGTTGGAAATGGGTCAATAATTGAATGCATTTGTGTTCCATATTTTTTTTCTTGTTCTTAGTGTGATATGTGGTTAAATGTGAGTTGGAGGGGTACGTTGATTAGCATGTAGTCAGAAGCAGTGATCCCAAACAACCTCCAACCTCTCCATCACTCATAAGGAAAGACTATGGAAGATTACATCGGTCAGAATCAGGTAAGGGCAATCCAGCATGTCCATAGAGAGAAGGGCAGTTGCACATATCAGTGCTTAAAAGCAGTCCTATTTTACAACCGTTTTTAAAATTGTGATCCACTATTTTTATTTTGTTATTACTATTCTTAGCCCTACAATCATATCAGTTACTGTGTGGCCTTACAGTACTCAGAGTGTAGAAAAAATATATATACACATTTCTTTTTCACCCCCAGATTTAAGAAGTCATCACTCATAGGGTATGAAAGCGGTCATTAAGTGCTAGTTTTTTTTTACACCAACAGTAAAAGTCTGCTATTTCAGTTGTGTGAATCAGGGATCAGGACTTAAGGCGGACTGTGGAGTAACTAGGAAATTTGTTCCATCTATTGGTCCTTAAGCGAGGCTTTATTTTTTCCTTAAAAAAAAGAAAAAGAGAAAGAAAATATGTCACTGAATAACTAATTCTAGGACTTGTAAAAAGGAAAACTCACCCTGCCCTTGCACTGAAAGAAAAAAAAAACCCAAATGAGAAAACAAAACAATATCCTAACAAGAGTCATGAAACCAAAACACAGCTATCACACAGATGAGCAGTGGTATGACGAGAGGGTTTTTCGTTTGTCTTTTTTTCGCAGGGATGGATGGGGAAGAGGCGTCAATCCGTCTTGTCTGTCCAGAGGGACTGTGTTAGTCCATCCATTGTCCGTCCGTCCATCTCCACCTACCACTGGACTCGCCTCACTTGAGCAGAGCCTTGATTGCTTCACTCTCAGCCGCTTCAAAGGCACTGAGGCCATCTGGCCCTTTCCGCTCCTTGTCAGCTCCCTGTGGAAAGACAGGAAAACAAGGCCCGACACTCAGTTACATTCCCACGCTAACAGTGTTAAACTCACTTTTTTCCCCATAAGCGCACACGTGCACACACACACGTACGTACACACACACACACACAAACACTTTTTCCTCCCTGTCTAGCAGTCCTCTGGCTGTGGCCTGCAGCAGCAGCTTCATCATTTGCTACTGTTCCCACCCATTGCTCTGTGCCAAGCCTGCAGCATGGCACCATCCAACACATTGTCAACTTCATCAGCATCCCTCCGTCCCAGCTGCTACGTGCTAGTGCGCCTGCAGCTACGGGCATTTCTAACGCTGTGCCCATTTGTCTGGCTACCAGTGTCAAGTATGCAAAGGCGTGCTGCACAGGGTGTATGAAGTACTGTTTCTGTAGGCAGGCATCAGAGTCAGAGCCAGTAGTCGAGTGGACGCAAAAGTAACACAAACACCACAATAAACAACTGTAGCCTACATAAATAATCATGTTCTACCCGTAATAAATCACAGTAAGTAAGCAGTACCACAAAGGATGTCTAATACAACACTCAAGAGATAAGGGGGAAATATCTCTTTGAACCCTATAAACCAAGGTCAGAGTCCTGGGTCACGATTTCCATACCACACAAACAAACTCCTTTTTCTAAGTGACTGTCAAAATTGGATGGATGAAAAATACATAAAAGAAAGAGGAAAAAAACAAAGAAACAAAACAGAATACTACAGAGAATGATAAGAGTGTGTGTGTGAAAAGAAAGTGGAGAGAGAGGCCCTGACCTATTTTTGATGCCAAAGCTAGAACTTGGTGCCATGCAGGCAGTGGAGCGAGAGGCTGGGAACGGGTTTCCACAGACGAGGCTACCAGCTCCGTTCATCTGCTCCCACCTTTAATTGGAGACTGGGGTGAAAGTCTGACCTCATCTGAGCACTGTTTACACATCGGCAGATTAAAGGGACAGGCTTGTGCCTCATAAACAAGCATCGCCTGATGTTAGGAAACTAGGTTTCGGGGCCATGCAACCGATCAGGGGGATTATCACGGTTTGTACCGAGATTCTGCCTTTGGTCATCCAGCGATGCACTTTAGGGAGGGATTAACAAGGTTTTCAGCCAGTCCAGCAGGCTGCTTTGGCAAACAACGAAGGCAGCCACACATCCCTCTCAGCAGATCTGTCGGCCATCCGAAAGATATGATGCACTCGGTGCACTGACCATCAACAAGTAACCTTGCCTCCAATTTTTTTCCCTTGTGTTTAGATCCAAACCAAAGCCAAAATTTCTTCCATCATTCTGTTAGGAGTGGAGGTAGGGGTGGAGGTGGAGGGGATAGAGGGACGCTGGCAATTCTTATCCCTCCGGCCATCTCAAGTTTCTTTCACATCCGTGCTTTCCAACCCGCTCTTTACTTTCCAGTACACACACATAAACACAAGGCAACCGGGAGTTCATGTACCACCAGTAGCACCTCTGACAATCTCCCCCTTAACCATGTCAAGAAACATTCCAAGTGACGGATGCACACAGGGAACCCCTTGCCAGAACTATACCACATGTGTGAGCTAGCAGGTAATAACAAGCTCATGCATCTTGTTATAAACCACAGGTGGTCAGGATAGTGAGAGGGAATAAAAGGGTCTTGTGGAGGGCCGTCATTGCCACCACCAGCCCAAACACAAGTACGGAAGGTCAAGAGGGACACTCCCAACAAGCAGTCATGCAGCAGCGGAGCAGCTGCTAATGAACTCGTCTACAAATCCACTTGTGTCCACAGAGAAGCATGTGAACTCGGCTTCCTCTCGACACTTGACACCACACAAGTTGCACATCAGGTAGAACCTTAAACACTAGGTAGATACATCTGGTGAAGGGGAAAGTGGGGGGTGGGAGTGCAAGCTTGTTTCAGCCAGAGCTGTCCATTGTCTTCATTAGGCTGTTATTGAGTGGAAAGGAGAGACTCTCCATGTATAATCTATCAGCTGGGGCCTGCAAGGTCCCCTCTAGAGAGCAGTCCTGTGAGCGAGAGAGGCTTACGGGAGTCTATTGACCTCCCGGCACCACTCCAGAACCACTGGCTGTTAGTGGACATATTTTACATGGCATTACTTACGACCAGGCAGAGTAGGGCTGGGGATCGATACAGCCTCAGACAAAGAAAAAAAAAAAAAAGGAAGTGAGGAGGAGGAAGGGAAGAAAAAGAGAAAGAAAAGGGGAACATGTAGAGTAAAACTTGACTGAATGTACAAACATCACTGAAAGGCAAAAAGCAGACATCTGCTTTTTGTGTTCCCTTGGCCAGACACTAATCAGACTTTCTTTTATAAACAAATCCATAAAAGTCTAATAAACATACAAAAATGGTAAAACCAAATGTATTTAAGGTAAAATAAACTTGTGATATCCACTGTACAGTAACATAGTACAGCTAATTTGGGGGGGAAAAAAAAAAAAAAAAAAAATTTTTAATACAGGAAATTTTCAAGAGCAGTTATAGCATCTCCCTGCACTGCTAC
This sequence comes from Limnothrissa miodon, assembly GCA_017657215.1. Classification (NCBI taxonomy): domain Eukaryota; kingdom Metazoa; phylum Chordata; class Actinopteri; order Clupeiformes; family Clupeidae; genus Limnothrissa; species Limnothrissa miodon. The sequence continues at coordinate 1,650,959 of JAGFZM010000002.1, read as the reverse complement.
TCGCCATGTTGAATATGAGTGCAAGCGTCTATATATAGATAAGAGGAAATGACTGTGCAACTGGGACCTAAAAACTTCTGGCTTCCTGTTAGGCTGGGCCATTTAATCTAACTGATAAACGTCAGTTCACACAGAGAGCTGCACCCAGAAACTGATTGTGCATACATGGCGTTTTTAGGTTGCACTGAAATAATTGCAGACAATAGTATCAATTCAATCATCTTACAGTGTTCACGTGTTCCTAAGCAGAAACTGAAATTGACGACCGTGAATAATAATGTATATATATAGAGACCAACCTAATTGGTCAATACCATGTGACAGGCTTTGTATACCAATTAAAACATGCACTGCATTGTGAGAGCGATCATAGCGCATTAGTGCAAAGCTTAGGTAATAGCCTGCAGAAGCAGAAGCTCAAACATGGCCTGTTCACCTCTTGCCGCCCCTCTAGGTCTCAAATTGTGCACACATCTTGGTCCTAACCTGCTGGAACCACCAAAGGGATCGCAACAGGTTGAAAAAGGCATCCATTATTGAAGACTAATCAAAGCGCTGCTCACCAAAGGAACAAAGGGTCGGTGCTGGGGTCTGCTCCCACGGAGCTACTAGAATCCTTCATCCGTATAAAAGTTTGAAAAATGTCATCCTAGTTGTACCAATGAAACTGATTTTATTGCCAAAACAATTTCTGGGTGCTGCTGTTCTGCGCAGAAATGCCATGGCAAATATTACCTTTCACACCAGTGATGATTTAAAGCTCAGGTCCAGTGAAATGTCAAATGTACTGAAGGCTAACAACTGTGAAGATGGAAGTCTAGGTCAAAGCCGGGCAAAAGCTCACTGGGCCAATGTGTGATTCTGACCTTTCTTGCCTTAAGCTCCAGCAGCTATCCACCCGGTGAAGGTGCAAGTCCTCCGCTGCAGCCTCCCGCCTCCAACCTTAATCCCCCCACTCAGCCTCCCTCATCCACCACTGGTGAATTAATGACCGACACCACATTTTCTAATATCCAACTTTATCCGTCTGAGTGCTGACAATTTCATCCGTGGGTGTAGTCTAGCTGTGGAGCTTACTTGTCTCTATATTAATATGAGGGGAATTGAGAAAAGATACCAACCAGGCACTGGAGACAAACATTGAACAATTGGATTCGGTAACATATAGGGTTTTTTTTTAGTTTAGACACCCTGGGCCTTCCATTTTGTCTACTTTTCACTGATATTGACATGGTTTGCAAGGGAGATATAGTCAAACTGCAAGATTAATCTCTTAGTTGAATAGATTTTATAAGATATAATAAAGATATTTTACAAAACATGTCAAAATTTGCAACAATATAAATAAACGAATACACAAACAAACAAACAATACTGCGTCATGAGCTACCTATAGTCTTTGTTTTCTTTTCCTTCTTTATTTCCCTTTCTGTCCACCATACTAAGCCCAAACTCTGCAGGTCTAAGATGCCTACCTATAAATTGTACTTTGAAGATGATAATTTCAACTCAATTTATGTTAAATTTATGTTTAGATAAATTAAACATAAATTTAATAAAAAGTAAAAACACAGACAGACGCACACGCACACACACTATATTCCTCTCAAAATTAAGAAATGATTTAAAATATAAAACAATGCGTTTGCAGATTGCTACATCAATCCTAATATAATCTGTACAAAACACATTATTTAATTGGTACATATTACATAATGAATATAAAATTGTTATTAGCCGTCCTATGACGCCTGTTGTTTGTGCCACCGGACAATTTAAGCCCTCGTTAAAAAATATAATCTTTCTTTCCCATTCTTTAAAGGGATCAGAGATGTGTAAATGTGTAGATTAATGTCATCTCAATTAAAGCTTTCATTATACACATCTGATGTTTCATTTTCTCAAGTTTGCTTCAGTAGTCTGACTAGCAGATTAGCTCTGTGCAGTAGTGTGTAAAAGTTATCTTTCTAAATATAGAAACAAAGCTTAAAATTATGTCAATAACAAACTTCAAATCATTTACCCTTAATTTTTCACAAGGTAAATGAAATTGATAATATTTTCAGAAGATAAGAGAAGAGAAAGCAGTTTTACGGTAACTTTTAATGAGTAGCTTTTACTTAATTACTTAAACTTGAATGACTTCAAACATTTCCAGTCACATCGGCAATAATAGTCCAGAATTTAAAACAGAACTTCTATTCCATTTGTTTGCATGTAGGGAAAACGCAAGAATGATTAACACTTACTTCTCCGTCTCTTCCAATACCAAACACATAGTAGGTTGAAAGTGTTTATTTGCCGACTCATACATACAGGTGCGTTCTGTTTATGATCACAGCTCACAAAGCTTTCAAAGCTTTGCTACTTTAGTGCATTGGCAGATCACAAAGAGTACCTCAACATGAGAAGACCAAATTAAACAGTCATGCAATTTCAGCTTGCAAGTGAAAGCCAGGGGTCTTTCTTAATTTGCAATTCCTTTACTTAAGGTCCATTCAGCTCCTTTTGCTAAAACAAAAGATTTTATCAGGTTAAAACAGGCCCCACAGGCTGTCAGGTATGAAGGGCTGAAAAATATGGTCTTTTACATGGAGTCATTTCAAGGACTCCAAAAGCTTGACAAAAAGCTCACCCAAACATGGAAGTTATATAAAGGGATATAAGAGACACACTGCAACTGATAAGAACCAGTCACACATAAGGTGTCTGAAAAGGTTCTGGCCACAAAACTTCACTGAGATAGAATCCATTTCATCTCTTCTCGTAGTTCCACATAAAGTTACTCTGTGAGCGTATGTGTGGTGTATATGTGTGTGAACCAGTCAGCCAGATATGGTGATGCACCCGGTTTCATCAAGGGCCAATGTAAAAAGTATCTGGTGTAACTATAGAGACACCTCAAATAATCCAGCCCACAAACTCTCACACAGCACAACCCCTCTGGCAGTGAAACCATCAGCGGTGAGGGAGAGAGAGAGAGAGAGAAAAAGACAGAGAGAGAAACCTCAAACACAGCCTCAGGCTTGCAGAGGAGAGGTGACCAGCTAGCATCAACTCTGGAGAGTATGTGCCAGAAGCTAGGAATCAGAGAGGGAGAGACCTGTGGAGAGAGCTGACAGTGCCTGGGAGCATACAAAAATAACAAACAAAGGAGCCCTGCACTACGCACTCTGGGAACATTCCAGAAGCCTCTTGCTTTCTAACGTGCATAGAAAAGCTGTACGTGAAAAACAAGCAAGAGAATGCACATGACTGAGACAGAGAGACACACAGAGAGAGAGAGAGAGAGAGAGAGGTGAAAAAGAGTGGAGGGCTGTAAGAAAGCACACAGGTACGAAGGACCTTTCCACCCAAACCTGTCGGTCAGCTGCGGCGCCTACTGAGGCACTGCACTCAAAAAAATCCCTCTTATTGACGGCGTGACATTTTCTGAGCACAAGTGTATGGTGCCTATGTGTAGGTGAGTAGCTCCTCTGTCAATGAATGTGTTTGTGAAGAGATGCAATCTAGTCTTTGACACGGCTGTGGATCCGTACCTTTTCCAGCAGGATTCTGACACAGGAGAGATGACCCTCATAAGTGGCAGAGAGCAGGGGAGTGATGCCATGCTTGTCTGCAGCCTATAATGAAGGGAGAAAAAAAACTGCTTCAACGGTGCAATGAACAAAGGCAAACAAACAGTGCACAACAGCTTTTATTTGAATTAAATGCTGCATGGGCTATTCTGGCCTCCTACGCAAGGGTGCGGCCATTTCCATCCTTCTCCTCTTTTTTTTGTTTTTCTTCTCTCTTCTGCTTCCCTCTCCTCAGCTTATCTCAGCAATGAATTACCCAGGGAGAGGTGTGGATTTATCAGGCCATTTCAAGAGAGCGGTACTCCTTATCTGTTTTTGTGTGTGGGATGGGGACGGCTAGAAGCAAGCACTCACAAAACACTTTGTTTGGGGAGTGGTGGTGGGGAGTGGGAACTCAAAGCTCTCCACACAACAGAACACCCCCTCCTGCTATGGAGTAGGTGATGGAGAAGCACATTAAGATGGGGAATAAAAAAGGGGATGTCAGGAAAGGGTTTCTGAAAGATCAGGACCTGTGATAGGAGATGAGCCTATGAGTAAGGAGGTGACACAAACAGAAACAAAACTGTGGGATTTCATTCACTGCATTCAAAATATCAGTTGGTGACTGGTCTACTCCAGGACAACTGTTTTTCCCCACAGAAATAACCAAAGTGCATGGGAAGTTGCTGTTGAAGTCGTCATACTGTATAGGTTATTTGTCATACTGTATAGGGAGTTTTTTCCCGCTGTTTATAATTCACACTCACACTGCCAACAGAAATTCATTGGCGTTGGCTTAAAACAAAGGTTTGTGTATTCTCTTTTTCTGATATGGCAAGTTAATACATGTATGACAGTTTTACATGAAATCTGCCTAGTTATAGCAGATTGGCCAGCAAAATATGGGATGCATACTGATTAGTATGCGTCTATCTATATCTATATCTATATCTATATATATATATATATATATATATATATATATACGCACACACACATTTTTGGGACTCTCTGTCACTTTTAAAAGCTTATAAAAATCATGGGTGCCATGCTTGAGTGATAGTTTTACAGACTGCAGGCAAGCACAAACAGGAAGGTCTTTGTCAGGTTATTGCCACACACCTAGCAGCAGGCAAATTGGATGCAAATGGGGAGGGCGTCTGCCCACAAGTGTGTGTGTGTGTGTAGATATATATATATATATACACACGTATATGTAGGGTCTGGGGGAATCGGGGGGGACTTACATTGACATCGGCTCCCCTGGAGAGGAGAAACTCAACCACATCAGCATGGCCACAGTCAGTGGCGTAGTGCAGCGGCTTCCTTCCACCCTCAAGAGTTCGGTTTACGTCCTCATCCTATGGAAACAAATGAACACACACACACAATGGTTTTTGGTGGAATTGCCCACCAGACTTACAGCTTAACTCCACATACACACACACCTATCTTCCAAACTTCCCTGCTGTGGTTTTACTGGGCCATCACAAAACACTCACCACCTCTCAACAGTGCAGCCTTTGTAAAAAAACCAGGCATGCCTACACTACACAAAGGTGCCACAGAGAACCTGCTTGCATGTTTAACAGCTAAAAAAGACTATGGCATTCACATGGGGTCTGAATGAGAAACACACACACCATACACAGGTACTACAAAATCAGAATGCATATCACCAAAAGCCTGTGGCAGCATTAAAAAAAATAGAAAATATGGTAACAAGGGTTAGCTGACAGCATAGAGTGAAGTGGATTGTATGATTCATCTTGATGCCTGAAGAACTCCTTGCCAATATAAGGGTCAATCTAAATAAGAATAGTAGCAAATCATTTTCCTGCCTTGCTGCAATCACTGGACTTGTGTGGAAATGTGTGTATGTAGTAAGGCACTGCCTGCACATAGTGTGGAATGGTAGGTCTGACAACCTGTGTGGCCACACAACTTCTTCCTTCGGTCATGCAGTTTTCCTGTTGTGTAGCAGCAAGGTGCGGTAACCATGCTAATGTGAAGAAGCACAAAAGCAGCAGCAAACAGAGAGCTACCCACCCGCCTGTTACAGTTTTAAACATAAACATTTCACACACACAAAGGATTCAAAAGATACTAAGTCATTGTCATCTCTGAAATGCCACATAAAATAGTCTCGACTACTGAGAGAGAGAGAGAGAGAGAGAGAGAGAGAGAGAAAGAGAGAGCATGTTGATGAAGGGGTGGGGGGGTGGGGGGTTGGTATCTGTATCTCATTACATGGTGCTGACGTGTAATCTTGTGACACTGGATACATGGGGTGACAGATGAGGCAGAGTGATACCCAGAGCCTAGACCCCCTGCGCCGGTCTTCAAGAGAGATATGCTAAAATCCCACAGGCCCCTGGAGAGCAGGTGTGTGTGTGTGTGTGTGGGGGGGGGGGGGTACCAGGTGCAAGGGCATGTATAAGCACATACTGAGTAGGGAATAGATCCAGAATAGAAAGGATTATAGCAGTAATGGTGGTGGGGGCGTAGGTCAATGCCCCCACAGCGTGCCCTGAACAGCCTTAACAATACCTCTGTGGTGTCACCGACAACAAATGATCGTCCTCCTAATAATTTATCTGTTGCATGTTGGGGCGAGCTGATTTAAGCTTATGCTTGTAGGTGCATGCTTTGACTCAAGGCTAATGCTGCATTCCAGAGTTGAGGGTCGGGGTCAGCGACAAGCCTTGACATCGTCCTTGACAGACATAATGCACTTGTGCATATAAAAACCAATGTGGTCATAGGCTACAGACACACACACAATCAAAACATTACAACTGATTATCAAACATTAATTACTGTCGTCATATTTGTGGAATTAAAATACACACAATTACCCAGTGCCACTACTGCTGATCTTATCACTATACGTCTACAAGCGTTTCACCGTTCATCTAATCCAAAGTTTACATCATAAGTAGTAAGATTATTATGACCCACCATCGAGTCTGTGCTTTAACTGAACTTGATGGTTTTACTATGGCAATCAGAACAGTGAAAAGGCTTGTGTATGATGTGGGACCATTTGTATTGCAATAAAAATAAATAAAATCCACTCGTCTTAACTCATTTTAAAAAAAGAGAGAAAAATAATAAGCTCTGCGGTTGGCCGTTTCTGCATGGCACAGTTGAAAATAGGCTGGATTCGGATAACCCCACCAGAGCCCGTACAAAGCAGACCAGGCCGACAAAGCCAGGTGCTACCAGGCTGTTAGGCCGACATTACCGTGGTGCTGTACTGACCCACTGTAACTGTCCAAAACGAATCTAATCACATGCGGTGATTTATATAAGAGAGATATGCTAAATCGCCATACCCTCAAACTACACTGACAACGCCAAATGCGTGATCAGAGGGGCTACATGCCGAGAGATGCCGTGGGTGTGGACTGGTGGCTGCTAATCGGCTATCTAAGACAGCGCATGCCTATTGGAATGTTCAGAAGCTTAATTGAAGCTTCCCAGACAGCTAACCTACCATTATAACAAAATAGCATTATAACAAAAAATCCAATCCAGCAATCACTGTGCTAAATTCACTGGCAAATTCAACTAACCGTGGTTAGGTTATCTTAGCACATCACTCCTGAACCCACGCCCACCTCTCGAAATTCCTTGTCGCTAGCTAGCTAGCTAGCTGGAAAAGCTATTTCTCGTAATGTCCCAATAGACCTGAAGAACTTACACAAAATGAGCAGAACTTGCAAAAAATCAAGTCACAGTCAGGGTACAAATTTCGGGTTTTTACAGAGTGATGTTAAACCTCTTATGTACTTGATCAACAGTTTTTTTTATTTCTGACGGAACAGACTCGTATGCTAATTTAGCAACCATTGAAATATCATGTTAGCATTCACATGACAACGTTAACGTCAGAAATGTATTAAGTTAACCATTTAATCCAGTTGTTTCTGATCTTTAACCAGTTCAATTATAATGATTTCTGTGGACGCTATTAGGTCATACGCCATATTTTACAAAGCTAACGTTAGTATCGTGGGTGGAAAAAAAGATAAGATTAGTAAACGGTTACGTTAACATTAACGTTATGCTAACTTACTGCTGTCAAACTCCTCAGAACTCTCAGCTCATGTAATATCAGATGCAACAAGCTGTTTGAGTTCTCAGAGAATCGTCTGTTAGACTGACTACTAAGCAACCTTGAAATGTTATCTGTGGTTATGCATAATACTGGGTCTATTTACAAATACCGTCGACAAGTCATCTTATACCAACAGTTAAGAGCATTAGATCATGTAAGAATGTAATCATAACCGATAAATTGAGTTTGCAAACCAAGCTAATTTCAGCTAACCTAGCAAGCTAACAGCACAGCTAGCTTGGATCAAGCAGGTTGAACAGAATGTTCGAGTCAATCTGTGAAGTTGGCTAGCCTGCTAAAGTCTTGTTTTGGTCAGGTTGGCCCTCGTAAAGAAAGTTCTAACGTTGACGCGCAGTCTTACCTTTACTAACAGAGTCTTCACTTCATCCAAGTCTCCATTTTTCAAGGCCCACATTAGTTCTTTATCCCCCATTCTAACAGTGTGACTGTTTTCTTAGCTTTTGCTTTCGAAAAGACGCAGCTCTCCACTTAGCCCGCAAGCTAAAATGTAGCTAACGTTAGAAGTCTGAAGCGCTGCTTACTACACCAAAAGTTACTTTCAAGATTGTGCTTGACACCAGGAGCACAGATAGTTACTGAAACGTTAACACTGCAAACACTTCTCCTTAAAGAATTCTTGTTATTCGCCACAGTCTGCTGAGCAAACGTCCAACAATGCTGAAAAGAAAACTTTCAAAGAGATGACATAGGGATCCGCCTATGCACTAGCGAATGCCACTTCCGTTACCGTTTCAAAATAAGGGTTTGCGAGTGGAATGCAATGGCACAACAGTCAGCGATGCAGTCTGCTTGATTGTATTATCCTATTAAACGAATGAATGGTCTAATAAGTTCATTTGGGAAGTGTTATGGCAAGAGTAACCTGCAAAACCCCACGAGTGTTATTTTATCCTGGTGGTATAGTGGTGATACAAGGCATTGCTTCCAATCTAGGCTGAGACCTATTTAGAGTAAGGTGTATGAATAGCATGTGTGTGGATAGATTGGATACTGTTGGATATTGGGTTTAGATACAGATTTCCGGTTCCTCTATATACAGTCTCGTTTTTTAAAACAAAATGCTTAAAAAGCAGTTGAAGTGCAGACTTAATTTTAACAGGCTGAGCAGTAAATGTAGCCTACTTAAAAGAACATACTGTGTGCATTTTTCAGGTTCTGTGTGTTGATAACATGAAATCTGAAAATGTAGGCCAATTGTTCACTAAATGAGTGCTGTACCCTTTTTATCGACTCATTTGATCTTTTAATTATCCAGAGATGACGTTGTAACACTGTAACCACACATATGAACATTTCACTGGAAGGTACTGTACTACACACTTAGTCTTTGCGCTAAGAAAACACTGGAATTTAAAAAGCAAGGATCATTAGGCTATGCTTCTTTTTGGAAGCCATTGCACGTACCTGTTAAGCTATGGATTCAATTTCCACAACTCCTTTAAGCAAACAAAATGTTGGAGGTGGTAACTTCACCTACTGACCTTGATTGAACTTGTTCTGAGGTGCACTCGGTCACAGCCTGGTGGCATTGCATTAACAACTTGACCAAGTGCTTAAAGACAAAAGCTATGTCAAACATTCAATGTTGGCCAAATAACACATGGGATTACTACTACTAATTATGTTAAGGACACCAGTGAACAGGGAAGTCCAGGAGGATCTCTGACAACTACAATTATCAGTCTTACCATAGAATTCCACTTCATGTTTCTAAATTCCAATTTCGGAATATCTAAGCTACCTTTTTACTGCCTGAGGCTGTAATCATTGTCAAGACTGTAGCCATTTCTGACCCTGTGTTTTTTTTTTTTATCCCAACAAAAATGGCTCCTGGAATGATCTCCTTCAGGTCCTTTAGCTCAGCATTAGCATCTCACTGCTACAGAGCAAGATGTGGCCCTTCCCATAACACAGGAGAGAGAAACCTTAAGCCCAGAGTGCCTCTGTCATTCCTCCCTGCTCCCATCTAGCTGCTTACAAATATCAATCAGGAGGGTCATTGGCTGGCGATTCATTGCTTATTTTAACTCTCGCCCAAGAACCTCTTCAAGCTCATGCTAAACATACTGGTCGCATAGCAATACGCTTACATTAGACAGACCTTGGCGTGGCTTCCATTAAGGTCATTAGAGGACTCTTTCTACTGCTTCCTTGAAAAAAATGCATCTTAGCTACATATGACTGTGGGCAACTACACAACTCTTGCAATATTAAACTAGTTTTCTATGCATTTTCTGTTTGGCCTAATTTTTACTTTACTTGAATTTCCCAGCGAAGGCAACAAAACTTAAACACAGTCACACCATGCATCCCCCAGGAGTAATGTTCCAATGAAAGTGAAAGAAAGAGGAAATATTTATGATTTAAATTGCAGATTAAAGTATGCAGGTAGAATTAACACAGCTGATACAAGGTTCTCAGTTGGGAATGGAAATGCATAATCTCTGCCACTAAGCAATTTGTTGGAATGTTGCATACAGTACGCAGGAGCGAGAAACCCAGCACCAGTGAGGCATCTGATAGATGCAGGTTAAGCACGCCTCTCAGAAGGCAGGTATTATGGTAGGTTCGCCAGACTAAGCTTATGAGCTTATTTGTATATAACATATCAAGCTCTGAATGCTGCTTCCCAGCCACCCCAAATGCCACAAACAGCCAACCTGTTGCAGCACTGCCTCATTTCAAAGACTTTATTTATTGATAATGTATAGGGAACTTAACTTGCTGCTAATTGGCAACATGCAATGCTCATTCAGGGCTTTTTGTTGTTAGAGTGGTTTTATCCTAGTGGGTTTACAACACCACTCCTCTGCCTCCACTTAGAATATGAGGCCACAACTTGATCAGAGTCAAAGTCAATGTCAGTTCCATTGTCAAGTTCTTCTCGTACTACTAGACATACAAATGAATTGAAAGTTATCACTGTCCCATCCAATACACAATAGGACAGGGCAAATAGTAAAGAGCAGGCATGCAGAAAATGTCCTAACTAAGATGCAATATAGGTAAAGTATAAGTGAAATATGCCAAAAGCTTTTACTGGTACCTAAATAACAAGATATAAGGTGTTTCAGCAGTATGATGTACAGTACATTAAATTGTACTGTGAAGGTTCAATAGCTAAGGTTCAATTTGATGTGTGCAATTTCCGTAGTTCGGAGGCAATCATTTTCGAGGGTCAAAGGGTTCAGAGCCCAGAGTGTTTTCTTGGGGAGGACAGGGGGGTGATGCTGGGGGTAGAGAGGGGAGTTCAGCAGCTACATCTGTAGTATAGGCCACTGAGGCAACAAATAACCACACACACATTCAGTCAAATGTTGGAGAAAACTGGAAGAGAATAAAGGGACTCGGATGGAACAAAAACCATAACTGGCTGTGGAGGGAAATAAGGCAGAAGGAGATACAGGCAATGCTAACTACATGTATCTAAACTAGAGTATCAACCTGTTCAACACCCCTGCTAATGGCTCTGCGACTGTCTCTTCTGTGGCAGCCACTCAAACAGAACAGTAACAGACAACTGTACATCATATGGAAATGAAGATGGGACATTGTCTGGTGTGTTTGAGTCTGTACTGCACACTCTATGGCCTTACCTGGTCAGAACCCCCACTCACTCACCACCACCACCATCCAGACTGGACTCTCCTCGGGGCTATATCAGTGTTTTGCAGCCTGCACTGCTATTGCAAACTACTTGATTCTGTCACTGCAAATATATTTTGTAGGCCTATCTGTTCTGTTTTCGCAAAATAGGACAAAGCTACTTTTACAAATGTGACCTTTAGACCTTTTATTTCCTCAACTGACAATGAAATAATGAAGGAAAGGTCCAATTACTTTTGGGCTCCTGTTAAAGAGCTGTATAGGACTTATACAGAGCTGTATGCTCTTATAAGGACTTTGAAAGTGGATGCCCTTGAAGGCTATAGCAATGTTACCATAACTCAATCAAGAAATTATAACTCTCTTTCGACAAGTGGATTTAATTCATGATCCCAAATTTTCAAGTCTTTTAGGTAACTGATGTTTGTATGCCTTAAGTACTTATACAATTTTAGGCTGTTACAAATATGTAGTTAGTCATGGTGTAGGCCTTCATTAATTTGACTACATTTTTTGCAGCTAACTTTAGCCGCACTTTACTTGATTAGCACTTAATCAACTGCTTGGTCTCTTTTTTTCATTCTTATGGTACCCTGAGTCATAACCAGAATCTACAGAATGTTGCTGTCTGAACCACAACACACACTAAAGTTATCTTTTCCCACAAGAACTGACCTGAAAGTGTATTAAAATGCAGAAAACTCAAAAAGCAGGTCAGTCACTTTAGACACTAAGGTCAAATTTTAAATGACAGAACGTTAAACTGCATAGTTTAGAAAAGGGAAAATATGTGTCCCTGTCAAAAGAATAATAGATATATTAGCCTGGGCCCGCCCATACTTCCTGTGATGCTACATTCAATTTCGCGAGCCAGTCAGTCTGGCCAGGCTGCCGATTTAGAGGAATTATTATCCCAAACTCGAGGGCACCAATGAGAAACGAGCTCGGAGAGATTGAGTGGTCTGATTGGTTGTAGATTCTCCCAGAATTCAGTTAGTATCGTAGAATGGCCAGACGAAGCTCTTAAGAGCTTTGTAGTCGCTCTAGCCAGGCTAATATTAGCCTACTTTTCAGCTGTTAATTTGCTTTAAAATTATTGCAAATAGTAGAATAGTATTTAATTACTGCATTAATTACTATTTAATTACTGCATAGTAGATAAGGATGCAGCTTTCACCTCCCTAACTAGCTAACCACCATTTCAACTCCATTTAGTGTGAAAAAAATGTTTTCATGTTTTCCCTAGTTGTCTCAGTGAAATATGGATAATGACAAAGTTGCTTGTAGCACTATTATGACACGAAATAAGCACTCCAGCCAGAGGATGAACAGGACTATAAAAGTTACCATTTCTTTAAAAAAAAAGTCTATGCTGCTGCACTGAGAATAACAATGAAGGTATAAAATCTACCCCCATTCAACCCAAATCAACACCATGGAGCCCAATGCTCTCTAAACCCATAAGAAATACTGAGCCGAGACAGCTGGGCTGTGGACATCTTTTTCACACAGTTTATATGATTACAATAAATTGTCACCAGGAGGGTGTGTGGAGTGTGCTGAGGATATCCAAGGTGTCATAACTTACGTAGCTCAATGGGCAGGCTAAAGTTTACCACAACACTTGTCCACAAAGTTTTTTTTTTTTTAAGTAAAAATGTAAAAGTTGGTAGGTGGTTGCGCCCCATGCAAAATTAGTATAATTGTGAAAATGAATGCTCTCATTGAGAGAAACCTGGAGAGAAATCCCCTTTAGTTAATGGTAAACATAAGCACAAAGCCTATTATCAATCATACATAATTTGCCTGAGTCACATGAAAACATTGATATAGCCTTAAAGAAAAACACACTTATTCCGATAAGGAACAATGCTAGGCAAAAGGCCAAAAATGTAATATTTTTTTTCATCTGACTAAAACATAATTATAGATAAACAGCAGTATAGCAATGTGTTTTAAATATGAGTTATGAATTTTAAATACATACTGAAAAAATGTGTTGTTATTTTTTTGGAAGATGCTACTTTTTGTGGAAGTCTCCTTATAAGAGGAAGGTACATGGGTAATTTTCCAGGCACGTGACTTGATTACTGTTGATTATTTTTAACTGCATTACTTGTGAGATTTCTTTAGGTGCCAATAATTTTGTGCTGTCTTCAAAGTATGTTCAGATGTTGTTTCAAGCATGTAGTGAAGCCCACAACAAAACTAGATATATGAATAACTGAAAAGTATGTTATTAGCAAAGTAAGACACAATATTTATTTGGGTCTTAAGATTCTGCAGAGATCTTGAAGTATGGGATGTTTGCAACAAATGATACAAACCACACTTAAACTCAATGATCGGGCCAGGCACTTCTATTTTTCTCTTTCTGCAAAACAATGCAATGACAGAAAATAACTTAATTTAATCAGAATAAAAATCTTGGGCAGCATCCTCAGGAAAATGAATGTGTTCTCCGTATCAATTTTCATTGCCATGGCCATAAATATGTGGATGTAATTTTTCTTTTTATGCTGCAATCCATGGGTAAGGTATAAATCATAGCTATAATCAGCATATTATTTATCCCTTGGATATTTTTTTCCCCTAGCTGTCTTATTGTGATCACTGATCATCCAGCCAATATTCCCACTTACTCATCATCCAGCTAAGTCTGAGCAACTTGACATCTTATTAATTTTTAGATGCTTTTTCAAAGACCATGTCAAAAACTTCTTCCACTTGTTAGTAACATCTCCTGTCTTGTTTTCGGTCATTGCCGGGCTGCTCACTCGTTATTGAGTTTGTTGGTAATTAAAAGTGAAAGGGTAGGTTTTTAAGAAATGTGTCTCAGAGCTTGGTTGGTAAAGTTTGAATGGCTTTCAAGTGCATCCAGGGGTGCTGTAATGAAATTGGTTCAATTTCTCTTTATCAGATGGTGCAGGCTCTCACCTGTCAGCAGCAGGAAGTCAAGCCTCCAATCAAGTCTTCCTCTCAACTACGACTTATCCTCCAGATGCCCACTCTCATTGCTCCAAGGATGCTTTTGTGATTCCATAACTTCCAGGCTGAGAGTCAAAAAACTTTGTGGAATCCTATTCTGTCATGTCAAGACAGACAGTGGATGACAGATAATCCACATTAGACGTGTTGGTAATATATCTCAATCAATTAGGAAGGAAGCTGTCACTTGTAGTAATGCACAAATGAAATGTGATCCAACACTTATGCATATATTTTTGTGTCTGAAACAATAAATGTAAATGAATTTGTGCAGTGCCAGTGCACTGTGCAGCCAAACTCAGGTTGTTAAATATGTCTTTATGCACATTTTATTGTAATGTGTTTTTTTCTGTAATCTGCTGCTGCTGTGACTAGCGTATTAAAATGCAATGGCAAAAAGTTGCATCTATGTAGGCTATGGGTTCATAGCCATTTTATTACCTTGTTTGTTACGCAAATAGTATGTATATGAAAGAAGAGAAGGTCTTCATCAAACCTTTCTAGTCTCTATGCTTGTAGATTCTCCCATTTTCACATTGGCAAAGGTTGTAACCTTCAAGGGGGCAAAAATGATTGCTTTCAACTTTCAGAGAGGGAAAACTTATATATAGCCAGAGATATTGCACTGGAATCAAATCCAATTTGCAAAGTTTGAAGGGAGGAGAAGGGAAATGATCGAAAGGAGCATCTGGTCCTGCAGCTTTGCAAATTAGAAAGTTTTGATAAAAAAAGCATGATTGAACCTGGCCCAAAAATTAATAAGTTTTGCCTTAGGTGCTTATGCAAAACACAATGGAGCAATAACACAGGTGAGGAATTGTGAGTTACATCTGTGTTGTAGACTACACTCCCCAAAGATGCATTTCAGCACTGCTTGTGTGGACACATAATATTACTTCTTTGTTCTTGTTACATGCCTGTGTTCCTGTGGTAGGGCCAACTAGATTTTCAGGCCTACTGCATTAAAATATCATGCCTTGTTTTTCACTCTAATTGGGTAGGCCAAATATAAAGATGGGCCTCAGGTACTCAGTATAACTGCCAGTATACATATTTACAATATTTTTTTTCTCTTTAATACAAATGAGCAAAATCAAAAGTGGAGAAACGTCCGCACACAACGATTTAACATTACTTCCTGTAGTAGTCAGACAAAACAGTCCAGCCTGCAGATAATCAAACTTCATCAGGCCTAGGCCTCCACGTGCAAGTTTGTGAACAAGAACGTCGTAATTAAACGCCTTTGAGTACTAAGCCTAAAAAACTGTCAGCTTCCAGAAAAAGTTATTTAATTAAACTTGTGGTGTGATAGGAACGTGAAGTTAGCAAAATTAAGAAAATAGCGATGACACCACAAAGCAGCCAACATCAACGTTCCTTTTCTTCAAGATGCTACTTCAAGCAGCTTCGAGAGGTTGGGAGGCAGCGATAGCCTAGTTGACTAGGCCGCTATCAACCGTGGATTCGCAAGATGCCTGTCGCGGCTAAAGTTAGCAGCGATAATGACAAGGTAAGCAAACCTGCCATTGGCAACATGTCAATTTTTACTGAGCTAACGTTAATATTGCTGTAACACTGAATTCAGAGCAGTTTAGCTCTGACCTGCTCTGTGTCAGCAATTTAGGGCAGTACGTTACACCTATGGTCTACACACACACAAGGAGATGGCGACGTCACCTTTATTCTTCCTTTTATCTTGTAAGTAATAATGTTAGTAGGCTATGTGTTATTGAGTGTTGGGAGTGAATTTGTGGAATCATCGTAGTGTGAATGGCTTGACCTGAAGATAGAAACTTGTCTTTCAGAGTGTGACTATAGACATCTTGATCTTTGAACAGTCCATTGATAAGATGAGAGGAATCCTTTAGAATCTTTTAGGCTCTTCAAAGGAGTGGGATTTTAAAAACACTCTAAACAGCATTTGAGAAGATCTATGAGATGGGAGTAGAAAACAAATTTTCTTAGGTGACAAAGGAAGAAGAGTTGTTTTTGGAACTCTTTAGAACATGTTGGGTGTTAAGAGCTGTTAGATTTGCAACTCTGCTGCCTCCTATAATCCACTATCATCGTCTTGGTTTCACTGACATTAAGTGTCAAGCTGTACCACCCAAATAGGCCTGTTCATTGTTATCGATAATTATTCCCATGGCCATTTTCTCATCCAGAAACTTGATGATGGAGGTGACTAGTATAGGCTTTACAGTCAAGTGTATGCTCAAAACACCTTTGGGGGGACCATGGCTGATGGTTAGTGTTTCGGATGTCAGACTACCAACTGTACACTTGTGAACAGTCAAGAGAAAAAGTATCCAATGACATAGTGTGGCATTCATGCAATATGTTAAGAATTGAGGCTTCTTTTTTTGTATGAGTGAATAAAAAATGCAACAGAGCAGTGCCAGTTGTGGTTAAAGTACTTTATTTGAGTTACTAGTCAGCGTAATAAAGATCATTAATAATCCACAAAATAATATAACAAAGACTGACAAAACGGAAGTAATATTGATAGATGCAGATTGAGTTTTCTGTTGCCACACTGCAGACATGCCATTGGATGTGTGGAGAAAGATGTTCTTCATCTGCATCATATTCTGGGTGATAATGCAAAAGAGTATACAATTTAAATCACTCAAAATCTACTAACTGATTTTTCTTATTGTGCGGTGTAATTGAATTGCACTGTGTGTAGATTCTTCCTTAGCTCCTACAATGTCAACTATAGCACTCTTTCAATAATTGCTGGTATAATTTACTCACTAGCACCTAAAGTTATTTCTATCATGTTTCTTCTTTTTATCACATGTTCATACCTTGGGCCTCTCCGTCCTCGGTGTGTCCATTTTGTAATTCATCAGAATCATTGTTCTCAAAATACCCCAGTTCGGGCAATGGGATGCAGGGGTCAAGGCCTATCAAAATTCAACCATTTAAGAAACTGTTAGTTTGAGTAATAGCCTACTTCCCCTGTATTTTAAACTCCAGGTTATAATTTGTGCTTTATTTTTTTAAATCTGTGTTCTCAACTCACTCATTTCCACAGAGACGGGAGGTTCATTTTCCTCAGCCAGGCTTGTTTCTTGATCCTTTTTCTCCACAGCCTTTCCTTCACCATCACAGACAGTGTTCTCTGGTAGATGATAAGTCAGAGTCATCCCTACCATTAAAGGGTAGTATTTCTTCTTAAGTATGTAAATAGTTCAAGGCACATTTGTGTATTCTAGTCCTCTGTTTCACTTACGTGCTTCCATGTTGTTCTGCACGAGTGGTATCCCCTGGAGCATGTCCTGCCATTGTTGGCTACAGGCCTTCTTGCCTGAGAGGAGTACGCAGCCTACAATAAAAAAGATATGGCCAATTATACATCAACACACTAATTGATTATGTTGATGAATTATGAATTTATGACCATATGGTTGTATTTTTAATATTTCTTCCAAGTTCACTTGCGCTTTGATTTTTCTGCCCTGACGACTAGTGTCCATCCCTGGACTACATCTTGCCATCCCTGGCTACAGGCCTTCTTTCCTCTCAGTGGAACACAGGCTAGAAAAATTATAATGCAAAGCTACTTTCAGCTCTCATGTCAATTAATATGGATTTTCGGTGTTGCATTTTATACTATGTTCTTTATCGTTTTACCAATGGGTATGGTCTTTGTGTTCTCGTGAGCACTGATGGTCTCCACTGGTGCCTTATGGTGCATCTGTAGGAACTCATCAGTTAGAAAATCCTCTGGAAAACTCTTCTTTTCATTGTTATTCAGATGTTGTGTTTTCTGGGCTCTCAGCAGAACCTTCCTAGGCTTGCGAGACTCCTGGAAGGCCAGGAGAGTATTGTCCATCTTCTTCTGGAGATTGCTCCTAGAGGTATGTCCCTCTGCCCCCCTTGGATTCCATCCAGAGGCCACCAGTCGAGCTCTACTCATATAATCTGTGGAGGTCTTCCCTCCAGATGTGGACACCTCTACTACTGATTTCACCTTATTTAGTCCCCTCTTCCACACCTGATCTTTCTTGTCCATGGCCTGCATCTTGCTAATACGGAAGTTTCTACGTCGCTGTTTAACTCCTCGTTTCCGTATCTTGTTCCTGATGCTGGCCCAAACATTCCTTAGAGCATTTGTAAAACATCCATGAGACTCCATTTTCAGCTGTTTGACCCTTCAAAACCACAGGTCCACAGCTAAGAGTCTTCTTACAGTTGGTTTTCAAATTCGTATGCCAGGTGTTGATACAGGATGGTTAGAAAATGTCTTCAAATTATAAGTTAATGTCAACTTTTCTTAGTGCTGTCTCTTTATCAGTCAAGTCAAAGTGACCAAGAGTTCAAATTAGAACTGTCATTATGATGTGATAGTGAGTGATGCATTATAGAATTCTTACAATAGGCTTTTATCACACCTTGGCATTCAGACATTCTATGAAAAGTAGGTGATAATAATAATAACACTACTACTACTACTACTACTACTACTACTAATAATAATAATAATAATAATAATATATATATATATATATATATTGGATCAAGTGGTGAGAATACATAGGTACATAATTGTGCAGCCAAACCAAACATCTAGATTATATATAAAGTTACTTTTTGGGTGAAATTAAGTTTTTCTAAGCACAGTTTGAACCACAGCTTTCCTCAAACATCTGACAAGAAAAAGGCCTCACAAAGCTGCCTTGTATTATTTAGAAAAAGATTTGTATGCCTATAGGCTATAGACAACGTAGCCTAATTTTCCTGCTGCTAATATTAGCTAGCTCACCAATGGTTTGGGTTAACTAATGTCAGCAATGTAGCATTTGATCCACTTGCTTTATCCCTTAACCCAGCAGCCTGTCACCCTCTCGCTCCAACTTGGAAAATTATGGCAATGATTCAAGGTTTTCAAATTTAACTCTTGCTGTCTCTTTATGCCTTTTATTCGTTTTTTTCCGCTTTTCCTTCACCATTACTGTGCTTTGATTTTGTACAGCATATTGAAATTCCTTTGTGCATTAAATGCAGGAAATAAAATTGCCTTGCCAGATAAAAACTGATCCCCACTTTGCTCCCATAGGCATGACCTACCATGAACCATCTTGGTCCGCCTCTGGCTTGTCAGGCTAGTTGTATGTCATAGCTCACACACACAGCCAGTTATGCAATGTTTTAGGTCTCGTATATTTTAAATGATAGTTTATTCATACCATTCAATATAGTATTATGCAATCAGCATGCAGCCAAAATCCAAAAATGTAGCTTTAGGACTTTTCCCAAACTTTCTTCCTGGATCCTTTTTTTCTTTCCAAAAAAAGCAGGAGTTGAAAATTCTCTGTCCACTGAAGTATGGAGACTTTGCCAAAACTCAGGCTAAAAGGCCACCACAGGCATACTCACCCATGGGCTTCAGGGACTCTTTCAATCCCATGTCGTTATGGGTGGATGGCTACATGCCTGTGGAAAGCTGGTGGAGGAATGGGGAGAGAAGGAGGGGGTGGGGGGGGGGCAGTCTGGCAGGGAGGTGTAGTCTTGGCGTAGTGGTTCTGCTTTCCTCTAGGGGTCAGCTGTTGATTGCTGCTCCGCTGTGACAGTGTGAGGGATTTTATCACTACCCAGTGAGCTGGAAAAAGCCTTTATGACTCAACATTTAGAACTATTTGTAATAGGCTACTATCCTCTTTTTTAGGTTCAGATTGTGTATCTCTCTCTGTCTGGGCATAAGAGAATGCATGAGAGTGAAAGCAAGCATCCCTGGCCTTGCCCTAATTTTGCATACTTTTTTTTATTATTAGTCCAATGGACTGGCGAAAGAAAAAACAAACACAGAAAGAAAGAAACAAAGCCACTTTATCAAGAGCCTTGTAGCTTGTCATTACCACCATGATGACAAACCTGCTCTGACGACATAAATTATATTTCTCACAAAAACACTGCTCACCTTCATCACCTCTATCATTTTCCCTTTAACGCCCATCATGCAATGCTTCGTCCTGCCATCAATCACATGCTGGGCCTGTCCACTGCTGACCGCCCATGGCTGCCCCTGACTGGCCCGAGCTGTGGGATTTCAGCGCTTGTTGTAGATGTGGCTGCTGATAGGATGTGACATCTTTATTAAGCACAAATCAGCAGCCTTGCTCTCATTCTCTCGCAGACGGGTGGAACCATGTTCGCTGTAAGCGGTACCTTTCTTGGGCTTCTCGCACTCGATATCCCCCCTCTTTTTATCTCTTCTGTCTCTTTATCTCTTTCCCCTCTCTTTCTTTCACTCCCACATATCTAACCCATTATCTACATCCCCCCTTTACCATCCATTATCCTGTGATGAAGTCGCAAGGTCTCTGTCACAAGGAAATAAAGACACGGCCAATCCAGTGCCGACCACTGCCGCCTGCCGCTGCCACCATTAAGACAAGGCAATCGGCCGTCTAATAGGCATTTGATCATGTGTCCCTTAAATGAACAACAAAGGGCATTTGGACAGTGTGACTGCAGGCTTTATAAAGTGTCTCTGTGACAACTAAATGACTTAGGTCAGTTCTTAAAGTAATTCAAAATGAGAGAAAAAAAAACATTCTTTTGAAGGAGGTTCAGTGGGTTGCCTTTTTGCAGTGGCAGCAAAAATCCCCCTTGTCAATATGTCACAGCGACAGAGGGAAGACTGTGGAGATTAGTGCAGGCTCTGGTTTTTCATAAAGTTTCTCATAAATGAAAATCACTGTTTTGGTCTGAAAGTTTTGGCAAATGGAGGGGGTTAGCTGCAAAGACAGTTTGAGAGAAACAGGATCAGGAAAACAAATATTTTTGCTCACCTCAGCGTCATTCCTCTTGCATATGTTAAAACTACTCAGAAGCAGAGGATTTTGCATTGGTTTGGATAAGAAACTTTTCTTTCTAGTATTCATTGTCAAAGTTTACTGTGGGGGAAAAAAATCAAGTGTTGCTTTTTATTCATGTCACTGTTTGTTTGCTTATGCTTTAGGATGTTGCCAAGCTAAGATGAATCTGGGCTTGAAATCTCCACCCCCCACCCCCCCCTGCACATTCATTAATCAATGCAGACATGCAAATCCAATTTTCCTTTCCTGAAGGTCTACTTGGGCGATTGAGCAGAAAGCCATTCTAGACACTGTGATGCCCACCCGCTCTTCAAACCCTTAGTTAGTAGCCGCGTGGGAAAATGATTAGATATATTTATCTTTCTCTCCTTCTCTCTCTCTCGCTCTCTCTATCTGGCCTCAAGTAATCGTCCTCAGGTCATGATGATCCTCAATAAGCTTGTGAGCGCTCCTCCAAGCAGCAGGCTTTGCTAGACTTCTACAAACAGCCTCTGATTTGGCTCATTGCTATTTGCACACTGCTCTCTCATTCCCCGCTCTCTACATCCTCCCTCGTGCTGGAGTTGGAGAACTCAGAGTGCTGTTCGGGCAAAATCAATACCCCTCATCCTCCAAGGAAGGTGAACTTTTCTTTTTGGGGAATCTGAAACATATTGAAAGCGAAGGGGGCCTGACAGCACAATAGATGAGGCCTGACTTTTGACTTACAGGAGCGTTCAGGAGACTGATGGGCTAAAAACTCCTGACTTCTCAGCTGGACTGTTTATCTTGTATTGTGTTACTCACTCACTCACTCACTCACACACTCTCTCTCTCTTTCTCTCTGTCTATCTCTTTCATATCTTTTCACTGTATGGTGAACGACCTGAGGCGATGTGCAGTGGTTGGCCCTCTGGTCCAATAGCACAGCAGCAGCCTTCTTGTAAATCTATGGGCAGAGGTCCACCATGAACATCAGTGCCAAAACCAAAAGTTTCTGCCAAAACCCTTCATCTTTTCATACCAGTATTTACGTGAGAATCGAATCGAATTTTCCTTTGTGGGTTTTTTTTTTTTTTGATAATGAAATCTCGGTCACACAAGGTGACCCTTATCACTGCCAGATAAATGTGGTTGTTGTTTTTCTGCTGACTCAGGAATACTTTATCAATTTATAATGTGAGACACCATGACGACACACAAGAGATAAGGATAATCATCATAAGATAAGGGACATTTCGATCAGAGGCAGAAATGGGAAAGGATAAAAAAATCAAAAGAACACAAGCCATTTTCAAGCTTGACACTGACTTCAAGTAAAGCTAATGGAGCATTGCATATTCCAGAAGCCTTTCATTAGTGAAGGACAGGTTTGTGTGTCTCTGTGCAGTGTGCAGAAAAGGCGTAATGATATAGTCATTAAGGTTTGAATGCGTTTGCATATGCATAATGGCGTCATCCATTTATGCAAGTCCCATGTAAGCAAATGTAAATGTATGCAGTATCAGAGGGGATGTCCAGCATATGACCTCTCTCTCTCTCTGTCATTTGTGTGTGAGACTGCCTAAAAGCCTAATTTATGGTAGTCAATATGTAGTCACGCAGAACCTCACAAACTGCCACAGACTGTCTGGCTCTCAGACAGGTGCTGGACTCCTCCCTAATTTTCAGACTATCTGTCACAAATGACAGAGAGCTCACAGATACAGGGGGTTGGTCGGTTTGTTTCTAGCCAAGTGTCTACCCACTGTAGGTGTAGTTAGCGATGTGCTAGTTCACAGTGCAAGTTTATAGTGTGGTGCAAGTAAATAATCTCAGGTGTTATTTTGGATACCATGGAAAGATTTCCCAAAGGTACTGTGACAATATTTAGGGAGGCAGGTATGTGAGAAGTCCATGAGCTGACAGAACATTTGGCTGACAGATACAGTGGGATGCAAAAGTTTGGGCTTGTTAATCGTCATGATTTTCCTGTATAAATCATTGGTTGTTACGATAAAAAATGTGTTAACACATAAAAAATGTGTTAAATATATCATATAGGCAGTGTTGGGGAGTAACTAGTTACATGTAACAAAATTACGTAATTTAATTACAAAATAAAAGTAACAGTAATCAGTTACAGTTACATTGAAAAACTGTGTAATTAAATTACAGTTACATTGAGGAAATATTCAGGATTACATTTCAAGTTACATATCTTCTGCAGTGAAACATTTGTCGTCATGTTTGAATAGGCAACTCCACCCACTTTACGAAGCAGTCTGCACTTGCAATGTCAGATAGAAACTCAGTGTTCAGGGATGCCCAGGGATGGTCAACCAGTCAGAGACCAAGAGTCACATTTTAACTGTGTTACCGCAAGGGCCACATCATACATGGGCACACATTAATATCACCCCTTTCTCTCACCCACACCCACCCACCCACCCTCCATTTAAGGCAGAATGATTTGCCATTACGTTCAACAAAAAAACTCCCCCATTTCAAACGTCCTGTGTTGATCTTCATATTTTCGCTTTGCTGTGCATTTATTCCCTGCCATTTTGAGAGCGAAATTAACAAATTGATTACTTAAATGACCTTGCCCCCTGCCAGAAAACTTGACTGTATTTTCATCTCACACACATGCACATTTGTGAAGCGAACACACACACACAAACAAAAACTTCAATATGAATGCAAGAGCCACAAGAGACCAAGCAAAGAGCCGCGTGCAGTCCAGGACCGCCGGTTGGCCATCCCTGTTCTAGCCCATTGCAGAAAGTAAAAATGAGCTAGCAATCACACAAATTAGACAACTTCTAGTTAATGCACTGAAGTCTAAGGAGTTTGTAGGGATCTTGTAGTGTTGATTAATACTTAAAGGGTAATCCATGGTTTTAAAAACTGGAAATGATTGAAAGCTGACAAAATTCATTCAAAATGTGGGAAAGTAATTAAAAAGTAATCAAATGTAATTAGTTACATTACTTTGTTAAAGTAATCAAAATAGTTACACTACTATTACATTTTAGATAGAGTAACTTGTAACTGTAACACATTACATTTCCAAAGTAACTTTCCCAACACTGCATATAGGAGACACACACAGTGATATTTGAGAAGTGAAATGAAGTTTATTGGATTTACAGAAAGGGTGCAATAATTGTTTAAACTAAATTAGGCTGGTGCATAAATTTGGGCACTGTAGCAACATGGTATCAAAACAACTCTCAAATGACCTGAAGACAACGATTGTTCACCATCATGGTTTAGGGGAAGGATACAGAAAGCTGTCTCAGAGATTTAAGCTGTCTGTTTCCACAGTTAGGAACATATTGAGGAAATGGAAGACCACAGGCTCAGTTCAAGTTAAGGCTTGAAGTGGCAGACCAAGAAAAATCTCGGATAGACAGAAGCAACGAATGGAGAGAACAGTCAGTCAACCCACAGACCAGCACCAAAGACCTACATCATCATCTTGCTGCAGATGGAGTCACTGTGCATCGTGCAACCATTCGGCGCACTTTACACAAGGAGATGCTGTATGCGAGAGTGATGCAGAGGAAGCCTTTTTCTCCGCCCACAGCACAAACAGCTTGTGGTATGCTAAAACACATTTAGACAAGCCAGCTTCATTTTGGAATAAGAGTTTGAGCATAACATTTATTTGGGCATAACAAGGGGCGTTATGCATGGAGGAAAAAGAACACAGCATTCCAAGAAAAACACCTGCTACCTACAGTAAAATATGGTGGTGGTTCCATAATGCTGTGGGGCTGTGTGACCAGTGCAGGGACTGGGAATCTTGTCAAAGTTGAGGGACGCATGGATTCCACTCAGTATCAGCAGATTCTGGAGACCAATGTCCAGGAATCGGTGACAAAGCTGAAGCTGCGCCGGGGCTGGATCTTTCAACAAGACAACCCTAAACACTGCTCAAAATCCACTAAGGCATTCATGCAGAGGAACAAGTACAACATTCTGGAATGGCCATCTCAGTCCCCAGACCTGAATATAATTGAAAATCTGTGGTGTGAGTTAAAGAGAGCTGCCCATGCTCGGAAGCCATCAAACCTGAATGAACTAGATATCTTTTGTAAAGACGAATGGTCCAAAATACCTTCAACCAGAATCCAGACTCTCATTGGAACCTACAGCAAGCGTTTAGAGGCTGTAATTTCTGTAAAAGGAGGATCTACTAAGTATTGATTTCATTTCTTTTTTGTGGTGCCCAAACTTTTGCACCTGCCTAATTTTGTTGAAACAATTATTGCACACTTTCTGTAAATTCAATAAACTTCATTTCACTTTCAAATATCACTGTGTGTGTCTCCTATATGATATATTTAACTGACATTGTAACAACCAACGATTTATACAAGAAGGATCATGACAATTAACAAGGTTGCCCAAAATTTTGCATCCCACTTTAACTTGTAATTTGGTGGTAAATAAATTATGTAAATAACTTGGCTATTAAAAGGTGTTGTCTCTATTAGTAACAGTAACAAAATGATAAGACAAAGCCAAACAACTTTTTTATTATTGTACCAGTATTATTGTAACGTTTTTTTTATGTGACTGCAACTGCATGGTACTCACATAGAAGGAGGACTCTAAACTAGGCTTAAAAGAATGTCAGGCTGTGTACCCCTTTTTGCTAGAGTTCCATGCTGCTGCAGCTGATCACCCCAACCCCCAAAACACACACACACACACACACACACACCTCTCCTAGCGGGTTAATGGTGCCACAGCTGTGGGCACCAGTTCCAACAGACGGAAGCAGAGCTCCGTGCAGGGGGGCTGCGCTAAAATTAAATTAGTGGCAGACGAGCTCATTAGGTCTAATTCACTCGCTCGCAGAGAGCGCGAGAACAGGCTGGACCGGCAAGGAGGACCCGAGGGCCACACTAACTCCTCTCCCTCTCCACACACGCCTTCACTAGCTTCATCTTTTGGAGAAGCAGAAGCCTTGCTAAAAGAGGTCTGTCACCACCCGTGAACACGGTATCGAGTTGTTTGATCGCAGATAAGAATTCCTATTTCACTGTTGTGTAGACTTCATTGACCTCAGAGAGTTCGAGCTCCACTCGGAGAAATTTGGTTATTATTCTTTAGAAATGAAACTCAGCTGGAGTCCTCGCGAGTGTGTTTTTCTGTGCCTGGAAGGAGCTCTCTCCACCCCTGGTCCTTGTGGATCTCCATGCTGGTGGTGTGGCCCAGCCTGTTACACGGTAGGGTGTAAACACTGGCATTCCTCCTGTTCCATCAGCCAGCTGTGGATAACACTCATAAGGCCCTGTTCCTGCTCTCTTTCTCTCTCTCTCTCTCACCACCCCCAAACCATTTCTCACACTTCGCTCTGCACCTGTTATCCGCACTTTTTGTTGTTGACGCATTGAGGTGTGTAAACAATGTGTCGAGCAGACACCATTGTCTTTCCATGTCGATGCTCATATTTTCTTGTCATTATTTTTGTATTATTGCTTGCATTGTCCTAATTGTTGTTCATTTTTTGTGAGACTATTTGAAAAAAAAAATTGTTTGTCTTTAATTCTCTTATGTAATCTTTCAACTTACCACCATCGGGGGGAAAAAAGGTTTCTTGTCCATGAATAAGTCAGAATGAGGGACATGCGTGTGTGTGTGTGTGTGTGTGTGAGTGAGTGTGTGTGTGTGTGCATGTGTGTCCCATCTCCCTCCTCTGGCCCAGTTCATTTGCATGATTACGATTACCTGAGTGAGTCTGTGCTCCCCTCCTGCCTCAGGTGAGCAGTGTGATGAGGCTGGAGTTCCTAGCGCTCCACATTGAATGGCTCAAATTGGCCCGTGTAATCCACCCTGAAATTTGAGGAGGCAACATCTTTATCGCACCTCTTGATGCAATTTGCAGCAAAGAGAAATGGAGAGGGTACGAGAAGGACCTGTAATTAAAGGTTATTGTGAAGCCACTTTTGCTTATCCAGTGTTTTTTTTTCCCACTCTTTTCTCTTCCTGTGCAGTTTTTGTAGTGCCCTAAGGTTGATTACCGCTGTTAGTGTTGTTGTCTTGATCACACATGTCACAAAACACTGCATTTGCTGACATGATGGAGAAGGTAATGAGTGCTAATTTTGTGTTATGCCTAGAAAGCGCCATTTTTATTTATAACTAATCTGTATTGAATGTCTAAGTCTGTAGCTGCTTCTCTCATAGACTGAGACTATGTGAAATAATGGTGCACATAACCTTTCGCTTGAAAATGTCTACTTTGACTAGTGAAATGTGCAAACTGTGATTTTAGCTTAACATTTCTTCCGTCTTCAATTATATGGCAGAAATCCCAGTCCTCAAGTATCACATTCTTTTCATTTACCTCTCTCACTCTGAACCAGATAAGCTTTTTTCAAAATATATATTGGTTTTATCAATGCAGCACTCCAGGGCAGGTCAGGGCAGTGGATTTCCTTTATGGAATGCTAAATAGAGATTTATCATTTGTAATCTGGGAAGAACCCCGGCAACAGTAAGGTAGAGCAAAAAAAAAAAAACATCCAGCGAGAGTGAAAGAGAGAACTGGAGATTTACCGTCTAAGCATGCTATTATACATTGAACACTATCATTTCTGTTAGGCCAAACTCATTCTCCTGCCAGCTGGTGAGATTCAGTGGTGAGATGAATATCTGTGTTTATGTGTATGCACCATGAGAGATGGGAAATACCCCCAAATGAAGCATTGGGCTTTGTCTGGACCCCAGGTGCTGCCCAAGCGAAGCAACGGTAATAAGGTTGGCTAGTATGTGCGGGGCAGATTGA
The DNA here is from genome assembly GCA_017657215.1 of Limnothrissa miodon. Classification (NCBI taxonomy): domain Eukaryota; kingdom Metazoa; phylum Chordata; class Actinopteri; order Clupeiformes; family Clupeidae; genus Limnothrissa; species Limnothrissa miodon. Next base: position 1,623,071 of record JAGFZM010000002.1, on the reverse strand, counting down.
TTTACCACCACCCCCAACCCCTTGCTGACCTAATTCTGAGGCAAATCAATAAAGCAAGATGACAACCAAAATGGATGGTGCCACTGGTATTGATAGGTGGGATCAAATATAATGCCGGCTTCACCGGTCTCACCAGAGAGCTACCTGCTCCTGCTTGCTTTGATGCACCAAGTTGTTCCTGTTTTTGCTCCTCGGTGGCTTCGGGTGTGAAGCAAGATGTGTGGAGGCATGGGAGCTTTTCCGCTGGAGTCTATCAACACTGCCACTTCTCATCTTGGTGAGGTAGTTGGGGCTATTTTTAGCTACGCAGGTCCATTTCTCCCCCCTGCTTGCATATGCTTCTCTTTAGGGACAAGGTTTGCCTCTCTTTCCAGCAATCAATATTAACTAACACCTACAGGGAGTACCAGTGCAACCCAGCACAATGGCCCTCGGCAAGACCAGTCCTGGCCCACCTAGTTTTCTACAGTATACAATGCATGTCTGGCATGTAAGGAACATTGTTACTAGCCAATGATGCATTTAACTTCACTGGACAAATTATGTACACACACACACACATATGTCAAAGTATCTGTATCTCTTTGCATTATCATAGTGCCGTTTCACATGCATTTCGCACACACATACACAAGTAGAGACATGCACTCACTCAAACAATGACAAATGTGTAGATACACAGTCTGTCTTTCTCAGTCACATGCACACGTGCACACACACTCAAATGCATTTGAAGATGCACAGACACATGCGCCGACTCATATGCACATGCACCTTGAGCCTATCAGATCCTTTCCATCAGCTGAAGTCCCTTTAGAGCAGCACCTCACAAGCCTCCAAACACACTGATCCTCTCACCTTGGTGCCCCACGTGATAAAATCTGGCATCATGGCCAGGGGACCACATCCACAAGCCTCAACAGGTTCAGACAGTAGACTGAATAACCTGAGATGTATGAAACTCTTTAAAATCCTACATTTTACTAGTATGTCCACCAGCAAAAAGCATGACTTTTCCACAACATCCTGATCGTGTATGCCAGAAAGACTTCTGAAAGTTTGAACAGAGTTGATGTTCAATGGAAAATGTCTTTTTTTATTTTCTGCATCCTGAAATCCACCTAAAGAACATCCTTTCTTTGCTAAACATATATGAATAGCTGATATCTCACAGAAACACTTTATATTTTCCTTACCCAGGCTTCAGGAAAGATTAAATTTTAACCCCAAGTCTATTGAGTAATGAAGACTTAATAGACCCTAAAGGAATATGTACCATCTGAATTCTTCACGTTAACTTAAACAAATGTGTTCTTTATTTGGAAGAAGCATACATTAATATATATGCAGAGCACATAACCAAGTTGTGGTAGTCGTCAAATATTCATGGAGCTCCCTGAATCGTGTTTAAGTCACTTAATTTTTGATTAATACCTTAGTGCTGGCCTATCGCTTTTATGCTTCAAGTCCACATACTTGTAGCTGAAAATCACTTTCAGAGATGAGGGCTTATAGGGATCAGTCACAATTTAAAAGTGTAATGCATAGATTCATTCAGACATACCTTGAGCTGAATGGGGAACAAAAATAGGAAACGCCATTTGAAATGAGGGTAAGAAGCATGGATACAGTGTTGCTGTGTGACAACAGACCTTTTTCTTAAAAAATCATTACCCTCCCCAAATGGATGAATCCCATCAAATGCCAGGAAATGACAGTAATTAGGTGAGATGAGGCATTTACACAGGACACTCATCCATGTAAATGGGGCCCAGGATGGACTGGCAGAGCGGGACTGTGCAGCTTGGGTGCATTTACCCATTAATTCCCTTTTTTGCGCCTCTCCCACATTTCTCCATGTTTTTTGCCGCTCTCTCTCTCTGATCAATGGCACTGATTACGCTGAAAAGGTAGTGCTGCTTCATTGTGTGGAGCGAGATATGAGACACAGGCAGGCAGTTGTATCTGTGTGTGTGTGTGTGTGTGTGTGTGTATTTGCGTGCATGCGCCATCTTTGGTGGCTTCAGAAATAGTTAACTCAATCACATGATGAGGATAAATTAGTCCATAAATCTGCTGTGCCTATTTACAGTAAAAGGCTTCTCCACCTACCTATAACAGTTACCAGAAAGTGGCAGATCTATTGTGGTGAATAGAGTGAATAAAGGCAGGTTCCCCCTGTAGTATAACTCATTGTGAGGTGCAAAAATAAGTTGCTTTAAATAATCTGCAGAGGCCAGAGTTTAATGATGCCTGCCTTTTTTTTCCCCAGGAGTGATTGATTGTGATACGCCTACTTGTGTCCATCACCTCCGTCTCTCAGTTCGACAGTCTCTCAGAGTCGTCTCTCAAGCGTTCGACTTAACTCGCCTTACTTCCTGGCTCTGCCCTTGTTTGTACGGTAATGTTACAGCAAGCTGAGGTTGAAGCATTGCCCTCAAACTTAGCTCATTAAAGGGTGAATGATTGGGCCCTCGTCAGCATGGGTACTCCTTTGCCAGATTTCAGGGTAGTGGAGCACCCAGGTAGATGGATTGGTCCTAACTTTCCATCTTTCTCCCTCTCTCTCCCTGACTACATACAGTATCTCTATCTCTCTATCTATGTAATCTCTTAAGCTCTCTCTACCCCCTCTCTTTCTTTCTCCCTCGCTACTGCCTCTCTTTCTCTTCCTGGCCCTGGCTCTCTCCCAATCTCTCACCCTCATGCTCTCTATCTCTATATCTATCTGTCTCCCTAATGAATGGATGTGCCATGTCCCTGGGTGCAGAAAAATGAGCACTTCAGTCAGCTCTGGGGGTGGGGGGACTCTGATTCTCTACGGCCCTGTGGGGTTGATTGATTAAACCCCGAATAGTGCACCAGACTCCCTCTCATTCTCATCTGGTCCATGCTGTTGCCTGGGTTTCTGCCCAGTACAGACAAGTACACAGAAGTGTGTGTGTGTGCGCGTGCTGGGGAGGGTCTCTGTGGGTGAATGGGTGCGTGTGTGTTTTGTGTGAGTGTGCTGTAATTGTCACACACCGTGTTTGATCTAACTGAGCAGCATCAAGCAGGGCTCATCAATCGTGAGCTATGATCTATGGGTAGAGTCTGATGGCAGGGCTGGACTGCTGTGTGAATACACCCTGGTATGTTACTTATGCCTCTCTCGGATTTTCCTCATTTTTCACCACACTTATATCTGAGGTGTTGCTAATCAAGCAGATCAATTGTAAAGCTATAGAGTTAAATGAGCTAAGTCTGACTATAACATTAAAATGTATGGTCTGGCTGTGACTGATCTGTGATGACTCAATCTAAGAGACAGAATCAGTGTTTGTCTTTCAAACTGCCTCTGCACGCCTGATAAGCTACTGCTAAGGCAACTCTACAAGGGTAGAGTGATATGATTGGTCCAACCAATCTTGGGAAAACAGCTATTGGTGCTATGGCTTGTTTCTAGACTTACAGCATAGCAAAACCATTTGCTTCCAGTGAGAGTTGAAAGATGGGTTACTCGCTGCTTTGAAAAATGAATCTCTTTGAAAGAAAAAATATTGACTGTAAAAAAAGTTAAAAATTGATTCAATGGGCTACAAAATAATCAACATAAAATACTCGCAGGTATGGTTCTGGAAATCTATAACACATTCTGACAGAAAATGTCTTGGCTAATGAAATGGTCTTTCCCACAAATACATGTGCATGCCAGATAGTTCACATGCAACATCTTTCATACACACCGGCACACTGAAAGACTGAACTGGTAATACACAAGTATTCATACACACTCTTAAACTTATGTAGCTCTCCCTTTTGTGCCCCAGGTATGTCTCTGTCCGGGTGGAGACGTCAGCGCTCGGATGGAAATGCCAAGGCAAAAACATCTTTGCAGCTGTTAGTGTAGCCTGGAGTGATACAATTCCATAAACAAGCTGTTTTTTTTTTTGGCAAAATAACAATAATAACAAAACAGCCTGAAGCTGTGATATGAAAATGATCACTGTTGTTCAGCGCTATCTTATTCCCCCCATTCTTAGACCATCGTCACCAATCCCTTTTAGAAAACTTTGGAAATGGAATATTGTAGCAGGTCACAGATCAGTGACAGCTTGATTAATACAAAAAAAGATTAATTATTTTGCAATATGAAAATATGAAACTTTTTGAGTTCAGTATAAAAGACCAGATCTTTTTACATCTAGGAAGAGGGAGTTTTCCCTTGTCCTAGATGTAAAAAGTAAAACTGGTACTCGGCAGTTATGATTGTGTAAGTCTTGCCCCAACTTATAATTTTCAAGTAAGCCCACCTACAGTCATCTTTCGTACACTAATTTGTAATAGGCTAATCCACCGCATTATCCTTCTTTTATAGAATCTATTGTTGTGTGTGCATGTTCTTCTAAGATCTTTTCAATGGACACAACAATCTAAAGGAAATGTCAATGCTTCAATTATTCATCTGGTTTGGCACTGTGGTACTAACAGATATCAGCTTTTCAGATCAGGCCACAAAAAGCCCCTAAAAAGGCTGCTGCCATTCCCTCACAGGAGAGGTCAAAGCTTCTTTTGCATTTGTGTATGGCAGCCACTTGCATTTTCTTGTTGATTTCTGTATCGATTGCAAAGTCTTTGCATGAATAAACTGCCCTTTACTGATAATGAATGAGACCAGGACCACACTCTCGGGAAGAGATAGACTTCTGACATCGAATCTGTCACATAGGCTACACATCTTTAAAAGATAACAGCAGTGACAGAAAGAACAGTAACATTTTGCAGCAAAGAATGCACTTTTATTGGCCTGTGATTGAATGGCATACAGTGTCTGAATCAAGTGAGCAATTAGCCTATGGTGAGAGTGTCTTAAAGAAATTGTCCCTTTACATTTGATGGACTAGGACTTGATCTTAGTTATATAGAGAAGTGTTGTAGTTCTTGTTAGCATTTAACTCCCCCACCCTCCCTAGGTTAAAATCCTTATGGGTAAATAAATGGCACTTTTGCATACCAGGTTCAAACAAGGTGTGAGCAAAGGCAAAATTCATGTCAAAATGTTAAGCTTGTTTTGGCAGTTTCAAAATGTTTGTTCAAAAAATCTAAAGTAGGAAATCTAGTGAACTAATAAGTGTCAGTTGGCGTGAGTTAGCTTCTGCTGTTTTAGTGATACACTTGCAAAGTGACATGAAGGGACACGCAACGTGATTCCTGTAGTCCAGCCTGGTAGCTAAGGCATAGCAAAAGACATATTGTAAAATGAGTCTGAAGACCACACACACACAGGTAAAACATTTAGTTTTTACATTGCATTTTGTATCCATCGTGAAGTAGGTCTAGTGAAATTACTGAAAAATCCCCAAACCTAATTTGTTCTGACATCCTTATAGTGTTCCTAAAATGTTAAAACTTTTAATGGGCAGGAAAATCTGCACATCCTCAATAACATGTCACACTTATTAAATCCATTACTGTCAAGAAGTGGAACTGGCTTCATTCAGTTTAAAAATGGTTGTAGATGGGAACAAAATTAATATCATAATGGATGAACTTGGCAGCAAATCACACCTTAACCGCCATGTCTTTTTCGACAGAATAAGTGTAGCAAGTGATGTACAGGTACAGATGCGTGAAGACACCCTTCTCTCTCTCTCTCTCTCTCTCTCACACACACACACACACACACACACACGTATAAATAAACTGGAACACACACACACACACGCGCACACACATTTCAGAAATAAAATAACAAAACTAAATCTAGTGAAGAACAGGTGACTGTCAAGAGAATATGACATCAGAAAACAACACCCTGCTGAGAGGGGCTCTCCTGGCATCTCCCCGCCTGTCATGTTTATGTTATTTTTGGCTCATTCATTTTTTAAAGCTCCTTGTCCCTCACCTCATGTATAATGCAGGGATGTGCCAGCGTGTGGCAGCGGGTCGGAGGGCTATGGGGAGACAGAGCATGGAAGGGCTGACCAGCGAAAGAAAACCACAGTGCTGCTTATCAGGACTCAAGCAGAACGGGCGAGGGCAGCCAGCGTTGCAGACCTACCGTAACAACAATACTATTCAAAAAAAATAAAAATAGGCTAGGCCGAATGGACAAAAACAAATTACTTTGCCTCACAAGCAAGACAAGAGAATGAGGACCATGCATAAAACAGACAAAGAGAGAAAACACAAAAGAAAGATACTGACAGACAGTCAGGAGAAAGTTGAATGAAGTCCAAGAATGGATTGTACAACTAAAGGTCATAGTCATGAATTGAGTCTGCATGGCTTTCCAATGAGGGCAATCTTTATACAAAGACACATACTCTCAGAAAGGATTTGGTGCTCTACTTGGAATACCCATTATATGCAAGAAGTGTATTGCAGTGTTGGTCCGTTGACGTTGGTAAAATTGGTCACTAGGTAAAACTGATCATACTGGCTTGAGTAGCTTTTTGTATTAGCATGCCCTGTTTCTTATATAGTTGGGGATATCAGTGGGTTTCCTAGGTTTGGATAACCAGAGGAAAAGAACATATAGCATGTGTAGAAGGGTCAGGGTGCATGGGCTGGAGGCTTGGGGGAGCTTTCAGCACCAAGGTCTAACATCACTCGGACCCGGAGCAAAGAGGTTTGAGCAACCCTGTGCTAGGTCAGTGGTTCTCAAATGGGAGTATGCGTACCCCTGGGGGTATGTGAAGGCACTGCAGGGGGTATGTAAGATTTAAATCTTAAAATCTTAAAAAAAATAACATAAATGCAAAAATCCTTTAAAATATTTTATTGAAACATTTATTAATAACTATAACTATATGTGTATATTTATACACTGAATCTTAAATTGCCTATTGTTTATTCAGTTTCATTATCATAAAAAACCCAGACCACAATGCATCACCTGTAAATCACTGCCGCCTTGAAAACTCAGTCAATGGAGACGTGGTTAAAGCATAGAAGCAATGCCGCTGGAAACACGGGACACGTACCAAAGAATTCAAAACCAGAGCCAGAAAAATTCTGTTAGTATTTAGTAGAATATGTTTTAATAGGATTTACGTCCATGGGTTGCAACCCACCCAAGCCATTGTGTTTTTTCTGTGGGTTGAAACTAGCTAACGGTAGCAGGAAGCAAGCACATGTTTAACGCCATCTCAAACTAAAACACGCATGTTATGTTGGTAAGCTACCTGAGTTTTTTTTTTTTAAGAGGAAACTCTCTGAATTCAGGTCATCTCAAGACATGATGCGGAAACTCTCCATAACATCAGCCAAGGCCCTGGAGGCTTCTTTGCTAATAAAGCCAAGAAACCATTCACTATCGCTGAAGACCTTCTTCCTATCGCTGTGATGCTAACTGAGACCTAACCCCAAGACAATTTTTTTTTTAACAAAAATGCTTTGCCTGGTTTGGAGGGTAAAATATTTCACAGGGGTACATCAATAAAAAAAGGTTGAAAAAAATATTTCTGAAAAAAAATATTTCCAAGAGCAATAAAAAAAAGGTTGAGAACTACAATGCTAGGTAATATACCCAGAAGCGTACAGAATTAGGTTGATTACTCGTTAGCTAGGTTTGTAGGGTAAGATACAAACTCATCTATGGATAATTGGCTTGTAGTGCTACTTGTAGTGCTGCTTCTTGTATGTGCACTTGTGTCATTATGCATTTATCCCTACACATGCACAAACAAGATAATATAGTCTATGAATCTAACTGCGTGTCCAATTGCACATGGGCAGCAGACAGATCATCAAAAGGTGCAACTCAATCTTACTCAAAATTCGATTCAATCGGGTGAGGTGGATACCTGAGAGATTTTTTAAATCAGATCTGATTCAAACTTGCCCATTGTCCCCTGGTTCTCTTGTGCGAATAATGTGGATCATTTCCCCCAGGCTTAGACTGATGAGGTGGGTTTGTGCCTGCAGGTCCTGTGCGAGGGGGCTCGGTGGGAAGCAAAGCGGTGATTTCCAGTCACCACCTGTGAAGGCACGACCATTTGTCACCGCGACTGCAATGCTCGTGGAGCAGAGCTGCTGATTAAGAGATGCTGCACATCAGCCCACACCACACTGCAGCCTGGGTGGTTTCGACAGAGGGAGGCACATGCTGGTGCTCGCTCTTCAAATGCTTGGTAAGCTACTCCCTAGGCTTGTGCCGAGGCTAGTGCCTTACTGCTTGTGAAATTTCTGTTTCCCGCATGTGCTTGGACTTGCCTATGTTCCTCCTCATACAGACATTGGAACTCACTCTTTCTCTCGCTGTACTCGCTGGCTCTTATTGCTCTTCTCTCATTACAGCAAACTTTGGTTCCCAGTTTCTCCTCTCCCCCACCTTCCTCTCGATATTCCCTTCATTTATTTGAGCCCCTCGCTGTCCTCCCTTCACAGGCTTCATGCCCTAGTTTCTCAAACTTTCTGTAAGTGTTCATACTGTTGGCCTCCTCGAGCTCCACTTTAAGAATTTGCTCTTTAGTTTTAGTTTCACTTTAAATCAGTTCTACCTCTACACTCAGTTTCGTGGCGTGTGTGTGTGTGTGTGTGTGTGTGTATGTATGTGTGTGTGTATATGTATGTTTATATATAACAAAACTATTGTGCTGTCCACAGACAGACAGACAGACATGCAACACAAATAAATTACTCTACTGTGGATTTGAGTTTACAGTGCATTATATCGCTTTGTCCAAGCCTAAAGCATACCAGACTGACAACAAAGTATTCACAACTGAAGAACTAAACATTCCACCAAATTAGATTACTGCAAAGTATCTCAGCTATCCCCCTGCCTGTGGTCCCTCTCCTCCAGATATCATTACTGTTCTCTTAATTAAAGGTTCACCTCACTGATGCATGGCTGGTGTTATTTCCTATTTCCTCCCCATGCTGAGAGATTAAGTGTGAATCAATCACTAAGAGAGATAAATCTCTTTTCTCGCACTAAGTTTTTATTCAGACTAAAGCAGTGTGAGTATTAGACCTCATAAATCTATGTATAGTCCATACACGCTATCATTCACATAACTGCTAGCATGCTCACAAAGCTTCCCCTCCTGCTTTTAACTTTGATGCCAAACTGAAGCTAATTACACTAAACTGAGGAAAGTGCAAATGTTAGGATCAATAAACTCCAGAAATGGCATGTCATGCTTCTGTGATTGTATCTTGATAAATGTCAGTGCAAATGTTTTGTTTTTTGCTCACCATGAATAATGAGAAGGGAATTAAATAAATTCATATCAGAATGAATTTCCAAAGCCCCATTAGCCTTGCAAGTGCGTTTTTAATACAAGATTATCAGCAAAAAATAAAAAATTACTCAAATTAAAAGACCATTGTTCTTTTTATTTCAGTGAAGTGGAGTCCTCCGTTTTTAAGCTAGAATTGAAAATTCATTTAGCGCCTGGAAGACTGCTGGACATAAGTGATCTGCCAGACATTTTAACAATGGCTTCACAACTAATAACTTTTAAAAGCAGTTGCAAGGGGGTTGAGGAGAACTTTTCTTAAGCCGACTGATTCAGCTGTACTGTGAGAAAACTAATAGCACAGGTGGTCAAGTGCCAAGCCTCGGTCACGAAAATCACTTCTGAGATTTCCCTACCAAATCTTGCCCACCATTCCTGCTGTGAATCTATGCTGAGCATAGGCTGTTTGACTAGCAATCGATGCCAGATAGCTCTGACTACATAATGGTGAATGCTTTGCCATAAATCTGCTGGTGGAAATACTCTGACCTGAGATGTGTGTTCTACCTAATGCCACTAATTATGAACATCGTTGACTACCGCGCAGATGAAGTCGGAGAATTACAATCCTCACTAATGAGTTCATCTAATTGGGCCATTAATTTCCTCCACAACAGCTAGCTTGTGTGAAGCCAAGTCATCCGCTTTATCTGTGGTGTGATGCCGAGAGTGAAAGCCAAAGCAAAGTTTAGCACTGAGGCGGTAAAACCAGCGATAAAACATCAGACTCTCACATCCCTTTGTTATCCCAGTGTTCATGTCTCCTAAGACACTGTTAAAGTAAAAGGCAAGTAAAAGGCAAAACAAAATGTGTCTATAGGGGAAAGGGAGTGGGGGGTGGAAATAGAGTATTCTACTGAGAACCGCATGTCATTTCTCTTCTTGTAATAATAATGCTGAAACCCCAACTGTAGAGCCAATTATGTATTCAATTTCCTTTTAAATTGGAGCGCATGTAAACAATGCACCAGGAGGTGGATGTCCACAGACTCTTCCAGTCGACCAAATTAAAATCCTGGGATTGGCCTGACCCGATGTGGAGCCATACATAATGCACGGGAGCTGAATGCCAAGACGATGAACAGGGTTCCAGGCCAAGTCAGAGCTGCACACTCACATTCCCACCCGCGGCTTCTCACTCCTCACTTTGTGTGGTCTGTGTGTCTGAGGCTCCGAGTTTGAGCGTAATGAACGACTATGGCACAAACAGAACAGAAAGCCAGAGCTTTGAAGTGTCTGGGATAATCAGAGTACACAATACAGTGCTTCTTGAAGTCGATCACGGTGGCACTGGGCTCTGCATTTCAAATAAAATTATGATCAGTATCTCCAAGCTGACAGTCTGTACAAAACTGCCAGCATATTTTTCAGTAGATGTTGTTGTTTGATGATCACAAGTGTTGTAACAATATATCAGGTTGAAGGACCCCTTTGGGAAAGTTTAGAAAGAAATTGTGACTGCCAGTAGAGATTTTTTTCTTTCTGTTGAATGAGTGCTGGCTGCACAACAAGAGAGAAAAAGCAACCCATTGAAAATGTTTTTTTGGGGATAGAAACTTGGGGCATTTATTTCACTGGGTAAAGGAATAACACTTCAAATCCTTGTTATTCCAGACAAGTCTGTCGTAATTCTCGTGGAACAAGCTAGATAAGCAGTCAGGAAGAGAGCTCTAGACGGGACTCCATCTCAGAGGCTGGGGTATTATTTAGCTCCTATTTATTTGAGAGGTCAAAGCAACAGTGGCGACTATCTATAAGACTGCCAGGAGAATTATTGAAGAGATGGTAAAAAAAGAAGCCCAAAGACATTTTCTCGTTCAGCTGCGAATTGAACATTTTATCCATCTGCCAGAGTCAGATTACAAATCCATTGCTTGTTTAATCAGTTAGCCCCCAAGTGTTTGTGCAGTGGCACTGAATTTTCTTTTCCTTTGTTCGATGTTATGGAATTTACTGAATTTGAAATTATAAGCAAGTATTACTTGACAGTGATCCACAAGGCAGGAATCGGGAGTATTAGCACATTCACTGAAACGCAAAGGCATATCTGCATTTTTTGTTTTTTACCTTAAAGCCACTATGTGTAGGATTTATCTTCTATTTATCTTCGTCTTTTATTAAAAATACATTTTTTATTTTAAAAATATAATGTAAAACGATGGTAATTACCTCCATGAATAAATTGTAGTGTTCCCGTAAACTTGGTAATTTCCATTTCTATATAGATGTGGCTGGGTACCAAATAAGAATATCCATTTTGCGCCGCCATTTTCAAAATGAGGACCATGGGAAATGAGGACCGACCGTGGGAAGGGAAGGGCTAATACATTTTATTCAAACGTGTGCAGTATACCACTTCGCCGATAGATGGGAGAAATTCTCATACGAAAAAAATAAAACTTACACATAGTGGTTTTAACGCAAACGCCAAAGTCACTTACATAGTAAACTAAAGTCATTTTGGCCTAAAGTTTTTGTATAAAAGTGTTTGCTACCTTGTCCATCATGGATCTTGAGAAGCTATTGTTGCCTTTTGCTCCTAAGCAAAGCCATATGCACTGCCATAAAAAACACAAAAACACAAAAACAGCCAACTCTCGAAAGGCTAGCTCATGTTATGTTAAAATATTCTTAACAATTAATTTACACTGCATATTAATGTGAGGAAAATGAAATCACTTTATTTTGAAGATGAAATTCTGCTAGGGGGTGGAGACTAATGAGGAGATAAGCAGGAATGGGAAGTGCTCAGGGGAGCCCAAGAGAATTAAGTATTCTGTCTCTGATGATGGACAGTGGACAAAGTGATCCCCTGACTTACCCTTGTCTGTATGTCTGTCTCTCTCTCTCTCTTTCTCACACACACTCACTCACACACACACACACACTCACACACACACACACTCTCTCTCTCACACACACACACACACACACACACCTTTTAGATCTTTCCTTAGGGATTTTCTGGCTCAGGGCACTAATGGTCATGTTTTGGTAATATTTTGAACTAATATTTCCAAACAGTAGAGGGCAGCATCTTAATCCAACATGGATGCTTGTGCTACACACTGCATTATACTTCCAAATTATGTAGAGAATAATGGCTTGTGACCATATTTAAAAGGGGAATTTAAGAAGCCTTTGGCATAAGCTGGGATGTTTAAAATGCACATCTGTGTACAGCGTGAGGGTGAAGGGGAAGAGGAGCAGTAGAACGATAACAACCACAGGGGCTATTCTTCAACTCGGTGTCAGAAGATGCTCATACAGCCAGCAGGGACCACAGACTAGGGAGCACAGTATGGTGTCCTTGCCCAGGATGTCAGAAGCAGAAATGATGGCCAGATGGGCCGACTCTCTCCCTCCACCCTCCCTAGCCCACTCTCAGAGTGTGCCCGGAGACGTCCTGTTTTACCTGGCCGCTACACAGATTCACAGACGGGAAAATGTGGGAGGAGGCGGAGCGAGAGATAGAGTGTGCCCGGGTGGAGAGATGGGATCGCAGTTTAGTCAGAGTGGCTCGCTGCCAAAAGATTACATCTGTATTCCCCGCCACAGCAGAAGCAGGAGGATGATGAGGAAGAGGTGGGTGGGGGGGGCAATAGGGGGAGGATGGAGGTGGCGGGATGCACCCTGCCTGTGTGTGCGGGATAGGGGGCAAAAGAACAGGTTGGGGATATGAGCCGCTGTCTCATAAAAAACGATTCAATATGGGGAAACAGTAGAGGACTGAGGAGGTGCCATTTGCTGTTATGGGGTGCAGGGAGATGACAATGGTCGTATCCTCTATAATTTTGGTGGCCCTGCGGAGAGTAATATCGATTTTAGCCCACAGCACTATTATCTAGGGACCGTAACTTAACATAGCCACGTTATACAACACACAACGGCACCTTTATTTTTTTCATGCACGAGATATGAGAGATACAACCAATGAATCCAAAGAAATTCCTTATTGCTTTCCCTTTAATAGGGGTGACACCTTCTGACAAAAAAAAAGCATCCACAAAAAAGGATGTTATGAGAAATGTATCATGTCCCAAGTTACCCAGGGCACTGTAGGTTTTAGCATGGAATTCCTATCTGGAAGAAATATATTTTGTCAACTTTACAGAACATAAAATTAAAGCAAGCTAAATATAGTGAGGTACTTCATCTTCTTATGTAAGGTAATTTTGCTCTGTTCTGTTGGCTTCTATTTCAAATAGGCTTTCCCCCTGCGTTCCTCAGGCATTCCCACTCTGTTTGGCTCTGGCCCTCGGTCTTGGTCTCCCTCGGCTGATCATGACGAATAACATTTACACTCCCTCTGGCTGTAATTTCATAAATGATATACGTGCCTTAAGTAAATGATATTTCTCCCGCTGTCATCAGACACCCACAGGGGAGGCAGGGGCGACTCTGGGTTGCGGTCCTGGCTGGCTGTGGCATCGTCTGGCTCTCTGTGCACTGCTGAGTGTGATTGACACCTGTGTGGCTTAGCAGCCCATGCCGTATGTAATCATGCTTTACCGCATGTCTAATTAATTTACCCTATTTCCCTGAGTCCAGAAAGCAGTGCAAAATCAATCATCAACTAGGAGTTCCCTCACACGTTCTCTGCTTTCACTTACTGTTCCCATCTGACCTACTTGTTTCTTCCTTGGTCTTATATTACTTGTCACTGTGTGTCACTTTTTTAAAATGTGTGCCCCGTTCCCTCGCCCCGTTTGTCCCTGTTTGTTTCTGCAGCAAATGAATTAAACGGGCACCCTAAAATAGGGATGGTTATGATTGGATGGAAATTATTAGATTTTAATGCTGTAATGGTTTAATTAAAGCAATCTAATTAAATGGAAGAGTAAGTTCTACTTTCCTCATAGCTTACACAGATGTAATGGCACATTCAAACTTCTAATGGCCTATGGAGAAATGTGATCAATATCCTCGTAAAGTGTGAGATCGCTCTATTCAAGATTGACTATCAAAAATCTAATCTTTCAACCAATCCACCAAAGCATCTCCTCAAGGCTTGAAATAATTAATCACCATCAGTGATGCAGACAAAACAAATGTTGACATTGTGTTTATGTCGTAGTGTTTAATTTCAAGCCTAACCTCACACAAACCTGGAAAATTTTCAAATGGGCCTGGTTGTTACAAATAGCTTCTTCTAAGAGATCACATGCTTTTTGAGGTCATGTTTTCTCTGGAGAAAAGTATTTTCATCACACCATCAACAGAAGAATCACAAAGTCTGCAAGTTTCTTGACAGAGAGCTTTTTGGTTTGCTTTGAATGTGCTTCATCAAAATCCATACTCCCATCTGTTTCCCCCCTCTGTTTATTGCCTTGAAAAAATATGAAGAATGCATTAGTTAGCAGCAATAATTGTGTATACATATCTCTACAACAATATATATTTCAACATGTATATCTCAAAAGTGAAACTTTCCAGTAGCACTGTAGATGACATAGTTGAGAGTGTGATTTGCAAAGCAACTAGGGTGTGCTTTGTCTGTAATGAAGTTGAATAAATGCGTTGGAGTGGTGGTGTAGGGCAGGCGGGAAAGGGGGTGGGGGGATGTGGGGGTTGGCGGGGTAGAAAGGGGGTGTGTTTGCGAGATCAAAAGCGGGCCGGCGCATGTTGGTAGTAAATGGCACTCGGCTTTGAGAGCCTGACACAAATTGCTGTTTTAACCCAAATTAGCCCCATGCCTCAGATCTGCCTCGTGTCTAATTAATGGCAGGGGAGTCTGACGCCTTTCATGTGTGCCCGCCCCTCTTGTTCCTCCCCCCCACTCTCTCAGCCCCCAGTAGGAGCAGGGAAGAGCGCAGGTTGAGCTCCCACTAAATGGTGATGAAGAGTGGCAGGGTGTTGGGGTGACCTGTCACGAGGTATCCCAGAAACCCTGACATACTTATTCGCAGGTGCTTGTGTCTCATGCAAATGCACATTGGAATAGAAGTCTTTACATCGCTGCTAGAAGCTTTTGCATTTGCACATAAATGCATACACACATGTGATGTGTGTGTGCACACTCACACGCATGCCTAAGTAACCACTTATAAATGGATAATCGCGTTTGCAGCGTGTGCAATGAGTAACCCATAATGTAACCTTCCCAGGGCACGTATTTGTCATGCGTTGTTCTATATTGGCAACCTACAGTAGCTAAAACCTCTCAAGCAGTCTGCCACTTCAAGAGAGGGAAATAGCACAGCGGTGAAGGACATGTGTGCCCTGCTGAACGGATGGCTTTGATTTGCAAGTTTCTGTGCTCCTCGCTTTCTTATGCATTCGCCGCCCTCCTGCCCGTTCAGCTGCACCGTCTGATGTCTTTACAAAACCGCCTTTTTCTGAGGACCAAAAGCCGTCTACTCCGTCGGAGAGCAAAGCGACTCGCTTTAAGGTGAAGGGAGGAAAAAAATGAGAGTGAGAGAGAGAAAAGAGCAACGAGAAAAAAGAGAGAGGGATGAAAGGATAAGGGTAGAAAGCTCTTGGACAACAACCAAAGCTAACAATGGGTTGGGAAAGAGAGTGAAAGAAGGAGAGAGAGGAACCTGAGTGTCAGTTTGTATCTTATGGTATTTTCTTTTTCTTGTTTGAAAACGTCAAAGGGATGAACAGTGTTTCATTTTGGAACATTTTTAGGCTAGTACATCTTTGCCCCGTGCTGACCACAGGTTGAAGAGACACACACAGAGACAGTGGAGAGGACATGGGGTTGAGTCCCGGGTGAAGCTCCAGGCTGAAGATGGAATGGTGGAGTGATATTTAATTACATTTCAAACTGATGCGCGCCACCACCATTGTTGTGATTCATTGATTCAATTAAAAGAACTTAATTAAAAATCCGTGTCAAATAAGCAGCCACTGGATACTGTCAGCCTGGTACTTGTCGCAGAAGCGCAGTGCCAATGAGGTAGAAGCTTGG
The DNA here is from genome assembly GCA_017657215.1 of Limnothrissa miodon. Classification (NCBI taxonomy): domain Eukaryota; kingdom Metazoa; phylum Chordata; class Actinopteri; order Clupeiformes; family Clupeidae; genus Limnothrissa; species Limnothrissa miodon. The sequence continues at coordinate 1,606,928 of JAGFZM010000002.1, read as the reverse complement.
TGGAAAAACACCCAGGCACACACCGAGAAGCTTATTTCACTGTGATACCAATACTTGGACTGTGCCCCTGTCACAGTTTCGCTGCAGCCAGTGCTTCCCCCTCCTCCAAAATGTGACATGCTACCGTCATGGAGCCCGGAAGTGATGCTCTGTCTTTCCCCATATGCCCGGCCCTCGTCACCCAAATCTTATTTTTTTTCTCTCTCTCTCCTGGACAGAAAATGAATCCAGAGGCGCTGCAGCGAGCTGGCAATGCCATTTTCTGCTGTCAGCATCGTTTTATTCCCCAGTTAATATTTTCCTTCGCTCTCTGGCTCACGTCACCACACAGGCTTAGTGAACATAATTTTCCTCCCAGCTCCTGCTCCCGTCACACCGACTGGCATTTCATCCACAGCGCGGCCAGGCAGGGCCCGTAATTGAAACTCTGAACCCTGTGTGTGTGTGTGTGTGTGTGTGTGTGTGTGTGTGCGGGTGTGTGTGTGCAGGAGACTATGTGTATAATAGAGCACGAGTGTGTCCAGTGTGTAACTGCTAGTGTGTCTAGAGAGTGTCAGTGTTTGTGCGCTGCTGAGGTGTTGTGCCTTTCCTCAGTCTTGCTGCTAAGCATACACTTGTGACAAGCTGCATCAGCTGTAAAATGACAAGTGCACCCAGCAGAGGCAAAGTAAAGCCGAGAAGGAGCACAGCCACCTAATTTAATTGAGGAGAGCCAAGAGAGCAGAAATATATTATGTGTGTGTGTGTGTGTGTATACTCTTGGCATTAGACTCACTGTTTTTATGAGTGAGTGTGTGAATATGTGTGTTGGAGAAAGACATTATGTGTTTGTGTGTGCCTGTGTGTGTGTGTGTATGTGTGCATGCACACACACCTGATAGAAATGATTTGGCAAGTAAGTAGGGCCTCAGACATAAAAAAAATAATGTCAGTGGACTGGACACAATCTGGATAAGAACATAATCATAGTTCAAACAGCTGGACTAAATCCCACACTTTTGTGGCACGATCTAAAATACAGCCTGAACACTTTGGGTGATAAACTGAGCACTTTGTTGTCTCCTTTCACTCCTCTCTCCTGAACGACTGCAGACGATACTTCCCGCAACCACTGATGCCACAAGTCCTGTCACAGCTGACTATCTGCATCAAGAATAGCACTCTTCTGGCTTTCTAAAAGCTCTTGCCTTTCAAGAGAGTGAACCTGCGAGTGGTAAAAGAGTAGCCCGGCACTGAAAAATGCTGACCTTGAAAGCCATTAACGCTTCTAATTTCACTGATAAAGCCACAGGTTTAATCTCCAATATTCTCTTTTATCAGTGCTATTATTTTACGGTGTCCGACACACCGGAGTGGTTTTCAAAGAGGCGCGAGGTGAGGAGATGCAGAGGAAGAAACTCTTTAAATAGAATCATCCAACCATCCAATTTATAGAAGGCCAGTCACTTCCTGAAGCCATCGCTGTCCCACATAGCCAGGCGCCCCCACAGAGCCGGTTTCTCCACCTCAGTGGAGAAAGATAAACACGAGGGAATGTCGTGTCTGCTCTTAGAGTGCCTGTCGAGGTTTCTGATGAGGGTGGACCTATTTCTGGACCAAGTCCATCCATGAGAAACACTGCAGTGGTCAGTCATAATGCTATCACAAGGCCTGCGCTGAAAATAGAAGGTTGACAAAAGATGTAGTTAAAGATGGAACAGCTATCATTTAGGAGTGGAAATCATGTCACTTGTGATTGCAACCACAATAAGGTGAAGGAGTTGTTCTTCACGCTGTCTTGCTCTTGAATCTCTGAATGCTGTCTTTGACAAGAGTAGCTTTGAACAAATCAGGGTTGCACAAAAAATGACTCTTACAAGGAGAATTTTTTATTTACATTTACATTTACATTTATGCATTTAGCAGACACTTTTATCCAAAGCGACTTACAAAACAAGGATAACAATCAAGCTACATAGCAGAAACCTTAAGGAGCATAGTGCTAGGGGATAGTGCTTCAGTTCATTTTAGTGCTAGGATAGAAGATGTTCTCTGAATAGCTGGGTCTTTAAGAGCTTTTTGAAGGCCTCCAGAGATGGCCCTGTTCTGATTGTTTTTGGTAGGTCATTCCACCAGCGTGGGACGACACATGAGAAGAGTCTGGATTGCCTTGGGCGAGGTGTCGGGACTGCCAGTCGACAGTCATTGGAGGACCGGAGTTGTCGGGGGGTAGCTTGAGCTTTTATGAGAGTGCTTAGATAAAAAGGGGCAGATCCTCGAAGCACTTTCTAAGTCAGCATCAGTGATTTGAATTTGATGCGAGCCGCCAGAGGCAACCAGTGGAGCTCGATTAGCAGAGGGGTGACATGCGTCCTCTTCAGCTGATTGAAGATGAGACGCGCCGCAGCATTTTGGATCATCTGAAGTGGCTTGACGGCACAGGCAGGAAGTCTTGCCAGAAGGGCATTGCAGTAGTCAAGGCGTGAGAAGACCATAGTTTGAACCATCAATTGGGAGGCTTGTTGAGTTAGGTATGGCCTGATCTTTTTGATATTGAATAGTGCGAAGCGGCAGGCCCGGGCAACAGAAGCAACATGGTCATTGAAGGTTAGCTGGTCGTCAATCATAACACCTAGGTTCCTGGCTACCCGTGAGGGAGCAAGAGACAAGGAGCCAGAGTTGATGCAAATGTTGTGGTGAATAGTTGGTTTAGCTGGGAGGACCAGCAGCTCGGTTTTTGAGAGGTTCAGCTGGAGATGATGGTCTTGCATCCATGCAGAGATGTCAGAGAGGCAATCCGAGATTCGCGTTTGGATGGTTGGGTCATCGGGTGAGAATGACAGATAGAGCTGGGTATCATCGGCATAGCAGTGGTAAGAGAAGCCGTGCTGGCGGATGATTTGGCCCAAAGAAGTGATATAGATGGAGAAAAGAAGGGGGCCCAACACAGATCCTTGGGGTACTCCAGTAGCAAGGTGGTAAGGCGCAGAGGTGTGTCCTAGCCAGGACACTTTGAACAGTCGCCCAGTGAGGTAGGATTCGAACCAGCAGTATGCATCACCCTTGATGCCCATGTTTGACAGTATAGACAATAAAATACTGTGGTTTACCGTATCAAACGCAGCTGACAGGTCAAGCAGGATGAGTACAGATGACCTTGATTCCGCTCTGGCTTCTTTTAAGGCTTCAACCACAGATAGTAGAGCTGTTTCAGTGGAGTGGCTGCTCTTAAAGCCAGATTGGTTGTGGTCGAGTAGATTCTGTTGGCTCAAGAATTCAGTAATCTGTTTGAATACCGCCCTTTCAATAGTTTTATTAAGGCACGGAAGGAGAGAGACCGGCCTGTAGTTTCCTACTTGGTCGGGAGCAAGAGAGGGTTTTTTGAGTAGAGGTGTTACCTGAGCATGCTTGAATGCAGAAGGGAAGATTCCTGTTGATAGTGAAGCGTTGATCACATGTGTGATAGCTGGTGTGATAGTTGGAGCAATGGATTGCAAGAGGTTGGTTGGAATCGGGTCCAGAGGGCACGTTGTAGGACGGCTGCAAGTGAGAAGTTTGGACACATCCATTTCGGTGAGGGGTTTGAATGAAGGAAATGTCGCGGCAGGACTATTGCAATCGGAGGTGCTTCCACTAGTATATGGTCCAGTTGTAGCCTTTGCAGTTGGTTCAGAGAACTGCCTACTGATGGCAGCTACTTTGTCATTGAAGAAAGAAGCAAAAGAATCAGCTGTCAGATTGGTAGCAGGAGGTGGTGGTGGGGGGTTGATCCTATCAAGACACATCCTCAGGGTAGAGCACAGAGACTCAGTGGCATCATTGACCTCAAGTGAGGAGAATGTACATGCTGGTGGAAGAGCAGAGGCAGCAAGAGAAGCAAAGTGAGAGGGAGAGAGATTGCAGAGATTGCGGCGGAACGATACTAGAGGAGGGACGGTCCGAGATACTACAGGGAGGCGTAAGCTGAACTGAATGAAGAAGTGGTCCGAGAGGTGCAGAGGTGTTATAGTCAGGGATTCCGTAGAGCAGTTGCGGACAAGTACAAGATCCAGTACCTTGCCTGCTTTGTGAGTTGGAGGACTATGAACCAGCTGTAGATCAAAGGAATGGATGAGTGAGAGGAAGCCAGAAGAGCTTGGGTTGTCCAGATGTAGATTCATATCGCCAAAGTCAAGCAAGGGGCAGTCGTGCTCAGGAATGGATGAGAGTAGTGTATCAAACTCGTCTAACAAGTCTCCTAGTTGGCCAGGAGGGCGATACAAGACAACCAGGTAGATTTTGACAGGTGCTGTCACCAGTGTGGCATGGTATTCAAAGGAGTTGTATGTAGCTGTGGGTATCAGTTGATTGTATTCCCAGTTGTTGGAGATGAGCTGGCCCGTCCCACCGCCCCGTCCGGCTGGACGAGAGGTGTGGGAGAAAGTGTGGTTGACAGAAAGTGCGGCTGGGGTTGCGTTGTTTCCAGGTTTGATCCATGTTTCGGTGAGGGCCAGGACGTCTAAGGTTAAGTGTTTAGCATAGGCAGAGATGAAATCCGCTTTGTTGACGGCCGACTGACAATTCCAGAGTCCTATTGAGAGTGCCGAGCGGTTCTCAGAGGCTTGCTTAAGCAACCGGAGGTCACCTTGATTGTGACGTCTTCTGACAAAGCGATACCTCCTGCGAGATCCGGACCATGTAGGGATTGGGTAGAGACACATGCTGACCGATTGGATGGATTATTGTTGCTATGCTCAGAGCCCCTGCTCGGTAGACACGCACAGGTTGACACGTATGTCTTTACCTTCGAATGTCTACACAAGAGAAGGGCTGAACACGAGTGCTGGCGCTTTCGCTGGCGCTCCAGGAAAGATCCCTATGGATATGCAAGTCAGTTGCTAATTGCACTGGCTGAGACCACCCACCAAGAGACCAGACAAAGAAAAGGCCTAACAGTGGGAGGAGCTGGTGCTTCTCAGTCCAGAGTTTCTGCTTACCTGCTAATTGCCCAATTGTGAGTTTCTGTCAGCTGATGAGTGTCCTTCAGCTGAATTAGTTTTAAAGGTGAAACCACTCAGCAAATGCTCTCAGGTTCTTCTGTGTAGCTTCCTCTGAGTTATCCAGTGTATGCAGTTGGTTTTTAAGCTGTTCCTTTTAGTGAGAACACCACCCACCAAGAGACCAGACAAAGAAAAGGCCTAACAGTGGGAGGAGCTGGTGCTTCTCAGTCCAGAGTTTCTGCTTACCTGCTAATTGCCCAATTGTGAGTTTCTGTCAGCTGATGAGTGTCCTTCAGCTGAATTAGTTTTAAAGTTGAAACCACTCAGCAAATGCTGTCAGGTTCTTTTGTGTAGCTTCCTCTTTCATGACCTAAACAGCACAGGTCACCCCCGAGTTGGACCTAATAATTTGCTGATTGGTAGCTTTGTGACAGAGCAACCTTCGGCAGCTAAGACACACCAGCAAGCAAAAGAAAAAAAAAACATTCACTTGGCATTTTGTGAACGTAAGCTGGATTTAGCTCCAATCTGCTCTGACTTCTTCCAAGACCTTTGGAAGGTCACTACACCTCTGACTTAAGAAAATGTAATTGAAATGCCTTGGTCACTTGGTCAGAACACACATAGAACCATCAACAAGCAGTGAGCAAGAAGAAATGTGTTGTGTTTACTCCATTACCTATGCTGGTAGTGTTGTGTGTTGGATCTTTATTGATTTGCTCTGATTTATGACTGTCCCTTGAGATGAACTATCCAACATGACTCTTGTCATGGAAATACAGTACATTCAGTCAGCAAATCTGGACAGGCAATATCAGGTTGGGGTATTGTCAGTGTTTACTCTTAAAATCTAGCTGATGCTTTTGTCTCAAATAAATATATCTGAAAATAAAAAAAACAAAATACATCAGTTAGAGGGGTAGTTAACCCCTTTCTTCAGTGGCCCCGTAAGAAAAGACGGCCTCAGCCTTACTTGTTTACAATTGCTGGAGTTGGAGCATTGTAAATACATTGTTTTACTGTGTTCCCTGTGAATGGTGAGCTAACAAGTCTTAAGCAGACATATTAATTGAATGTTAATTACAAACTCTCTACAAACTGCTCAGCATACAATTAAAGGCGCTCTAAGCGATGCTGTTTGAGGTCACTTCATGTTGACGTTCGAAGTATTGTCAAACAAAACGGAGGATAGCTCTCTCCTCCCCCTCCCTCCCATGCTTCCTGAAAGACTCACGCGCACTAACCCCCACCCAACCCCTCCTCCAAATCCTTCTTGTCGTTTATTGGCTGGAACAATGTTTGTTATGTTTCGTTTTTGTTTGTTATGCTAGGTTTGCCCACTGTGTTTTTGTTGCCGTTTGTGGAGCCTGGGCTGTCCACAGAAATCGCATTTTTTTACAGTGTGTTCAGGGGACAGGCAGCAAGCAGATTGTGAGGAGATGTTTGCTGTATGTAACAACACATGTTTTAGTCCTAAAAACGTGTCACATCGCTTAGAGCACCTTTTAAGTAAGTTCGTAAGTAAGCATTTGCTGTAGAGATATTGAATTGATGATTAAATTCACATTGCAGTTGCTCAAGTGTCCACATGAAGGTACAAAATCATTTTGAGCTTTTATTGTAAGGAACACAGCAATACATTACAAAAGAGCTGCCGGGTAACCATCTCTCTTGGCCCTTCAAATGTCTCTGTGGTTGGCTCAGGACTAGGGAGGGGGTATGGATGATGGATCGGGGATGTGAATGTGAGAGGACATCAAATTCGCCACTCACCCTCTTGGTGATGTTTATGGTGTCATTGTTCCGAAAGGACACTTGGCTGAGAGGACAGGAGAGAGGAAGAAAGAGAGATAGAGGGAGGGGGAATGGTAGTGATGTTTGTGAAGGAATAGCCCTACTCTGCAGACCAGTCACTGCTCTTGTGATGTGTCAACTCTGTAGTCAATGTTGTATCCTTATCACCACGAAATGCCCAGCAACAAAATCCCAGAGGACAGTCTTAATGGTTCTGCATGTTCTCAACAAAGTGAGGGATCATTCTGCCTGCAAGGCCCATAAATGCACACACACACACTCACGCACGAACATGCACGCACGCAGACACACACACACACACACACACACACACACACACACACACAGCATGCTCATATACAAACATCTGAAAAACATGCTACACACAGCATGCCTCATTTTGAACTCGTATTGAACATATTCCCAGAACACTATGATTGTTCTCATTTACACACTCACGACAAAATCCTTCAAAACCCCACTCAAGATGGGAAGGGGAAAAAGAGCGAGAGGCACACCCACCATTTCCCTCTCTCAAGAAAATACAGAAAGGCACTTTCTTGTGATTGAAAGGGCTCCTTTGAAGCCCGTGATTGTCAGCAGTTTCTATGCGGCAGCTGCTCCCGTCAGAGACGGCTTGGTGAAGCCATTAGCATGGCTTAGCACATGAAATTTCCACTAATGTTTGAATGAAGGTAACACCAGGGCTTCAAGGCTAACGCCCACAGTTGGCTCCTGAGAGACCTGGGCCTTAAGGCCTGCCAGGGGGAGCATTTTTAGTTGAGAAAGTGATTAATTCAGTCACACACTTGTTCGTTTGCTCCCCCCCCCCCCCCTCCTCATGGGACAATAATGGAAAATGCCACTACAGGTCTTCTCTGTAGGTTTCCCTTGGTGATACAAATGATTTTTCTTGGTTCCTCTGCAATTGTTAACTATAAAAAATGGAGGTAGAGATCTCTGTAGGTTTCCCTTGGTGACACAAAATTTCTTGTTTTCCCTGTAATTGTTATGAACTATATAAAAAAAAAAAAGCTAGATATCATGATCACGGTCTTAAATTGGTGTGTGTGTGTGTGTGGGGGGGGATTTTATTCTCCTTGTACATCAGTTGCAGAATTAGGTCTGGACTGAAAGAAAAGTAATCTTTTCAATTCTGTCTAATGAACTCCTCACATCACGCAAGACATTAAAATTGGTCAGTGGTGGTGACACAGTCTGAGATTATGATATTTGCAGAACATTAATCACCCCCTTGCTGCGTTGATTGATTCTGTGTGGCACTGCCGATCTAAAGCATTAGATGAAGGAAGAGCATTGATCGCATAAATCCCTCCAGGCCATGCGATCAGAGAGCTCTGGGTAGCTGTAAGTATTAATACACTTTATATTATAATGCCAGAGTGTTTTTTTAGGATCCACTAATGATCCTTTCTAATAGATTTATTCATCAATAATTTATTCTGTGCAATTTGCAGCTGTGAAGTAGCGTGTCCTTCCACTTCCATGAAGTGCATTTAGTTTTGATTCATGTGGGGATAAGGCAAACAAAATTTAGAGATCAACTCTGTTTATATGTGTGTCAGTGAGAAATTCAGAGGGCCCATGGACAGAGATGCTATATATTAAAGAGGGGGAAATGAAGAGATGGTGCTGGCTAGAAAACAGACTCGTGCCATACTAGGGTGTCAGATGCGAGTGCATATGGAGTAGCATTTGGTCCTTGTTTTTCTCCCACCACCTTGTGCTAGCTAGACAGCAAACCTGCTCGGGCCCATATAACCATTTTTGCTGATGCCCGCTGCGGACAGCCAGCTGGAGGGGACGGCGAGAGGCGTGTGGCACAGGGAGACAGGCCATGTGGCAATGATCTTCACTGGTGGTGGCAGGAAGTGTGATGTGAGTTAGTGACTGCCCTGTGGTACCTGGCAGACAGTCTCGTGGGGAGATGTCATCTCCTGTCTGAAACGCTCCGGAGTGTTAGTGCTAATAAAACAACCCAAGGAACCCGAGGACTCGTGGCTAGCACATTTTTTCTCTCCCTCTCTTTCTCTGTCTCTTTGTTCCAAGTGTCCTTTTGTCATTATGAGCAAATTGTTCACATATATTATCAGGTGATGTGGAAAGAAAGTAGTAATATATGGGTAAATTAAATTCTGGAAAAGTGCACAAGACATCACATGAAAAGGACAGACAAAGATCTAAGGTAGCATTTTCCCACAGTGTAGATTTTCTCTTATCTTGTCTCTTATCTTTTTTTTGTACATTTTCCTCACAAGGGAGCACACGCCTGCCTGTCCAGACTTTTTGGTGGCAACAGACTGTTCATACTCTTATCAAATCTACTACAGAGTAAATTTGTTCCCCCCTCTGCTTCACTTGTAAAGTTTTGGTATACAGCTATGCATGTGAACTCCCTCCAAATACATCAGTAAATATCTATCGTCATGAATAACAAATTATTATGCCTGTCACAACTTGGTCTCAGTCAGACATGTCAAACTCCCTCAAGTGTTTTGGACATTGGATAAGGTTTGGAAGGCCGTGATGCCAACCTTACCAGCTTGACTGGCAAATAACCTAGGTAGAAGGGAGGCTGCCTGTGATGCTTGTGTCCGTAGTAGTGGCATCGGTCCCTGGCACACAGGCATACACTGAAACCCCCCTCCAGATTCCTGGATTCTGCACAGCCTCAGACAGGCAATTCTGAGCTGGACAGAGTCAGTGCTTGGCCTTACACTTCCAAGTGAGAATAGTCCTCCTACTTTATTTATACACATTATTGAAAGTGATTTGTAAAGATTATGCTGATGTTAAGCAACAGTCAAACCACAGTATGGGCTTATCAATAGAGAGTTGGTGTTCTACAGTATCTTATGTGTACAGTATCTTTTTTTATACTGATCATACAAATTATGATAACATCATGAGAATAGAATATTAATACTGACACACTAGTCTGAATTTACGGATTCTTTATTATTCTATAACATTTTACCCATAAAAATGTTTTAACTAAACCTTAATACAACTTAATAATTCCACATACTTCTCCCTCTCACCCTGTCTTTATCTGTTGGACAGCTTGTCAGATGTTTAGCTACTCCCCAGCTTCCTTTAGCATTGTGGTACATGTAACATATGTCAGACAACTGGCTAGTTTGGAGGAGAGGATCACAGAGCTAGAAAGCGGCCTCCGCATGTTAGATAAAAATACTAATTTAGCATCAGCTTAGCAAATGTGGATGCATCAGAGAGCTCATTCTTTAACATTAGTTAGCTAGCAAACCTGTTGCATCTTTCTCACTGCAGGCATGTGGGGGGGTCTGGTTGCTGGTGACAGTCAGTTTCATGAAACAAAATTTTACATGCCTGTGAGCAATCTGCACCATGGTAATGTGCACATCTACAGTTGCTAGGTAATAAGCAAGGTAAACTTTCATTTACTGCAGCATACAATACAACCAATTAATTAAAAGTATTTGTCTGCCCCAGCAACAGAGACCCGGCCATGGAAACCTGTCAAAGTTGTGAGGAGGAGAATATGGATGCAACAGCAGAATAAAACTAATGAATATGGGGGTGGAAGTGCATTGGCATGAAAAGCTGGGACAATATAGTGTCCTGTGAAGGATGATCAATTGTCTAGGCCAGAGAGTGAAAAAAGACAACAATCCAGAATGTGTAAATTAATCAAGGTTGACTGGAACTTGCTGTAACCATAGAGAATACAAATGGATTTGATGATAAAGAGTGGTTTATTTCAACTCAATAATATTCAATTTGGTCATTAACAAATAATCAAGTCAACAAATCATCAAAGTCATTGCTGCTAAGAGTTATTGGAATTGAGGGGGTTGCTTCATTCCTACTTAAATAAATAGCTGAATAACAATCACTAAAATGTACTTAGTACCCAAGATTTAAAGATGAAATCTGGTGTGAATCAATCCACTATGCCCCATTCAGTTAACATTAGTTATTGATTCGGTATTCGGTCTATTCACTTCAAATTCTTTCACACACACACACACACACACACACACACACACCATTTTCAACAGGTAGCATTCAGTGACCTTGAACAACTGGTCTATTGACTAGCTCACATTGACTAGGATTCTAATAATTTAATGCAATGTTAAATGTAATACATGTAATGCAAGTATAGTGACATCTAGTAATAAAAAACCTACAGCTGATACAAAATGCAGCTGCCTTATCAGTCAATATGAGTAAAAAATATGTATATCTCTCCCCCTTCTTTACTCTGTGTCAGTCAATTTGATTTTAAAATACTCTGTAGTCCGTACCTAGAAAGCCCTCGATGGCCTTGCTCCAACATACAGTATAGTAAAGACATACTTAGCCCAACCTGCCTCGCT
>JAGFZM010000002.1:1571819-1595781 GCA_017657215.1 Limnothrissa miodon | reverse complement strand
CCAACATACAGTATAGTAAAGACATACTTAGCCCAACCTGCCTCGCTAGACTCTTAAGATCTTAAAATTCTTCTATCCTTGTAATCCTGAGAATATCTAAATTTAGTATAGGAGAAATATCTGCTACCATGTGGCCTTCTGGTGGAGTAATCCTGCCAGAACGTTTGACAGCAACCTATGATTTAACTAAAAAATTTTGATATGATCATGATGCCCAGTCTTGTTAATGTTTGCCACAGGGCAGTTCTATTGTAAATGGTGCTGTGTAAAAATTATCGAATTAAAAACAAACAATTAAATCTTGAACTCAAGGTAATATAGAACCCTATGCATTGGAGTATATAAGGGTTACCTGTCTTTTAGTTGGCTTTTGGTTGTTTTTATTATTTAAGTAATACATGTAAATTCATTTCATACTACAATCAGGATAAGAATCCTAGTAGTAACAGTACTCCTCTACTCCACAGAATCTTAACCCACACTCATGCATGCTCATACTCATACATTTACATACTGTACACACCTCCCCAGTCATACGCATACAGTGCTCTCCATACTTCCACTCATCCATTTTTTTACACCCAAATTCAAATCCCTTATCCACCCACACACACCCACATACACATACATACACACACGTACATACAAACACAACACACACAAAAACATCCAAAAACACACACTTGGTTTCCAACTCTTAATCTTCATATCTAGTCCTTTTTTTCTTAGCCGTTAAATTTACAAGGCTTCATAAAAGTCCTGCCACACCTTGTTGAATTGTTTGCTTTTATTCCTGTCTTCAAACATTGATTTTTCTATACTCAAATAATATTTCATTAGTCCCTTCCATTGCTGTAGTGATTCCAATACTTTAAAATATTTTTTTTTGTACACCAAAGAGGAGAAAAGCACCATCCACCCAATGGGGAATTTTAGCTTGTCTGTATTCTGGAAAATACTGCTCAAGAATGTAAATTCATTTTACAAGTGTTGGTCATCCATTTCTGGATCTCCTGCCATCCCTTAAAAACCTTCTCACATTCCCAGAAAGCGTATTATTGTCTCATTGTACATGCCACATTTTACACAAACAAGTGAGAAAGAGGCATTAAATGTATTTATTTTTGATTTATTGAAGTATATTCTTGTCATGAGCTGGTAATGTATGAGACACAGATTCTCATTGGTGGTTATGGTGTTCGTTATAGGCAGTCTTTCCAGGTTATATTGGAGTTATTTATTCTAAGGTCTTTGTTCCAACCCTCATATATTCTTTGGAGTGAATAATTACCTTCCTGTGCTTCTATAAGGTGTTTGTACACTTTCATATTTTAGGGGTTTTAGGAGAGTCTAGGAATATCTTCTGAATAACAGAGGGTTCTGTAAATTCAGATCAAAGTTATCTATTATCCAGCTCTTTAATTGAAGGTATGTAAAAAAAATCCTTTTAAAAATAGGTTTTCAATTATGGCATTCTTGAAACATTTAATGTTTCACTTATTCACTTGTTTGCCTCATTGCTTAAGGTGTCCTCTGAATATTATTCCCATTTCCTTTTGGTAACAAATCTTCAAAGTCCTTGCCATGCTGCTTATCAGCAAATTACTCAGATGCAGGGAATAGATTTGTATTTATTGTACTGCAGTGTAGAAATGAGAGAGTCAAGTAAATATGATTTTTCACCTTCTCATAATGGGCTCTTACAATCCACACTATCTGTAAGTGCCTATAAGCATAGCCATTTATTACATTACTTGCCCATATGGTCAAATGGGAAACGTATATCATTAGATCCATGGGGCAGAAGTCATTCATCCCGTAATGTAGTGTCGTGTTTGGTTGAGATTTAGGCTCCTTAGGCTCCTTATCAAATTGGTTGGGTGTAAATTAAATATAATATTAATTTGTCTTTACTACAATGATTTAAACTCAATTTTATTTTTCAGAAAACACACATTTTAGACCCACATTTTCACCCACAGTTACATTTAGTACACAAGACTGACAAGGTAAAATTATTTAAAATTATTTAAAATATAAAATTATTTATTTATTTTGTCAACAAACTATAAAACCTGGGTTAGTTAACACGTAATGATCCAGATTTTTGTAAACTTAAAGTTTAGGAGGTTTGAAGGTTTTTGAGCCAGCATCACACACCAAGAGGTTGTTTGGATCCACTGTGTGACTTCTCCTTTCCACGTCTTTTATTGTCAGTGTAATTAGAACAGGAGTGCACTCTTACAGGAGACATATGCCACTTCCCTCTCTGTAGATTATCCCATTTAGAGTAGCAATCCTTTATGAGGGAATTCTGGGGAAAAAAGATTAGAAATAAAAAATAAAAAAGTAATACTCCTTCAGATAAGCACAACAAATAAATTATGTAAAAATTGCTCTATTGCTAATGACACAAATCGTTATCAACCCAGTAGAAAATGGGAGTGGGGGGGGGGGTGATAGTCACTGCAAAGAGATAGAAGAAACTAAATCTCCCAGGCGTCTGCCCTGGATCAAATATAGCTTCTCGGATTGGCCGTCTATGAAAAACAGGAGAGCTATGATGCAATAGGAGACATCAGCAGTGGACTTGAGGGACCACAGGAATCACAGGGGATTGGTTTCCAGGATTGGTGCAACGCGTCATGACTGCCCTGGGAAAAAAAGATGGCGTCATATTCCAAGGCCACTTCAACATTAAGAACTGTAGCCACCACGCACATTCATGTCTTGATATTACGATGTATAGTTTACGCAATTTCACAAAGGGAAGGTTTTGTAAGAGAGACTTCTAGACCACGCAAGACCATTAGAAGAATTCAAAAAACACCTATATTTGTACATCATCTAACATTGGATTATAAATAAACTCAGTAATTCTGTGAGCGCTGGTTCTGTGGTGGCTGACGTGGACTGTGTGGATGGCGTGTGGGTTTAGGTGATGGAGGTGAGGCCAAAGTGGCACATCCATCTCTGAAGCTCAGATGAAAGCCGCAGAACTCCCCTCCTTCACGCCCGCCCCACCCTCCTCCTGGAGTAAAAAGATCACTCTCTCCGCTCCTCTCTCCTCTCCTTTCAACACGTCTGCCTCCAAGCCAGTGATGCATCAGATGCCGACTTCTCTCTGCAGAAAGACGATCTTAGCAGCAGTGGCCCACTCAGCACTGCTACAGAGGGATGAGAGAGTGAAGGAGATAGAGAGAGAGAGAGAAAGGGAAGAGGGGAGACCTCATCACAGTGTATTCTGACAGTATTTAGAGCAAAAGCAAAATTATGGAGGGATACAAAGGGAGAAAATGTGCAAGCTCAAGAGAACACAGCAGAAAATTGAAGAGTAATTGAAGTAAAACAGAGCTGCCTAGGCTGAGAAAATTCAAAGAGGCTTGTACACTGGTTAATCATTTCATTTCCTGCTAAACCGATAAATAGGTGGAGTGAGCTCTTATGCCATGTTTTATTTTGCCCTCTTTAAAAAGTACATCAGTGTGAAGCTCTATGGCATTGTCTTATGGCGGGAGGCTAATAGAAGTATTTTCTGCCAGTCGAGATGCTGAGGGGCCTGATGTTAGCTGAACTGCAATAATATGCATACATTTGCATACTCAATTCCATTGTCTGTAATAATCCAATATGGAATGAGTGATGGAAGCATCACAGCCCTTGTCTTGCATTAAGATGAATGCAAGGTGCTTATGCATTTGCATCTGTAATTAACTTTAGGGCAGTTAGCCAATCGCAGTGACTCACATCTACTTTGGTAGAGCTAAACATTGGTTTCCAGAGTGAGGGGAGCATTAGCCTTCCTTTTATTACCTCTATGGCCTTGTGGTCTGGCCTCAATGGAACATTTGAGATGCGTTCTGTGATCATCTATCCGATACAGCCATAACCATTCAAAAGGCTGTTGCTCCATGTTCTTGTGTGAATGGGGGTGAATTCACCGTTCATGACCAGGGGTTTAGTGATGCCCAGCTCCACGGACACTCTTAAGACGGTCCTGTCCCAAGGACTGCACTTTCTGGAAGGTGAACATTGACAGTCTAGTGCCCAGCTTCCCTAAGAAATGCAGCCTCCAGAGATGAATGGGACCATGCAAGGAGATTTAGTGGGGAAGATTAAAATCTCAGAAGCACAGGAGAGTGCAGGGCATGGTGAGAAAGTGACTCCTTCAGCATTTGGCGGAAGTAAACTCTATGATTATTATTTGTGTTTTATTTACAGCTGCGGTGACATTTTTATCCCCTCCCCCCTCCTCTTGCGGTGGCCCAGCACAGCTTGTCCAACATGATGACCTTGCCGGCAGCAAGATCTCTCACTCTTCTTGTTTTTCTTCAAACAGTTTGCAAGCACTTTGCTGTGATGGATAGTCTGCTCTCATAATGAATATATTGTCTGCTGTATCGGGGTGACTGAATAGGCACCGTATATGCATGTTATTTGTTAACAATGAAGTCTGAGTGGCATAAATGGGTTTCCTGATTGGTTTTGGAAGGTGAGGGGTGAGGAACTGAGGACAAAGATGAGTATTGCTGATTTTCAAGCCACTTAGAGATGAGCTTTGACAAAGCAGAACTAATCACTGAATAAGAAGGTTTAGATGAGTGGAAATATGTAGATTCTCTCTTTGAACACGAAACTTCATAAGAGTTTGAAACTGTAAAACTAGAGTATGGAAGTTTTAATTTTCAGTCATCAGGGCCTTGAGATTCATGGTTAAAGTCTATAATAAAAAAGGCATTCTTTAAGCTGGATCCATCACTGTGATTACTCTTGACTCCCAGAGATAAACCGTGGTCAAAGTGGTGCTATTTTTTTCTTTTTATATATATTTTTTTAAGGTGGGGAAAGGATGTTGGAATAAGATATCCTACTACACCAAAAGAAGAAGTGACCAAGAGGGAAGAGGAGCTGTGCTGCCAGGGACCTGATAGGGGGTCAGTTCATTTGACAAGGACAGAGGTTTGTTTCGTCTGTTTGCCCTGCACCACACAAAGCAAAGTTGTGAACTCATGTTTAAACCATAAAAACAGTGGGGTTACATTTTTTGTTTAGACACAATGTGGGCTCATACAGACACTCATAAGGCTGTTATAGTGGGGCCTTATGAGTGTGTGTTTGTCCCAATGAAAAAAAGTTGTGAAACCAAACACTGTCCCACCAATGCTGGCAACTTGCCCCTTCCCAGGCTAAAGTACTCAGTGAAGGAGTTCAGGTTTTAGACATATCTGGAGAATATCCAAGAAAGGATTTTGTGCTGGCTTTTCTAATTAATTTTCCCCTGTTTTCTCATCCCAAGACCATTTGGAACCAAAGTGAATTCCCAGTAGTAGCTGGATAATCCTAATGGCATGCTAATGTTGTGGCTAAATGTATGTTTAGCTTTTAACGGTCTGTCGCTTTTGTCCGACACAACCTCAGTACGCCGCGTCTCCGCTCTGAATTCCACAGTGGAAATTCTGTCTTTGAACCCCCCTGTAACCTGCTGCTCAGGCATGCTGCCATGTTGAAAGCATCTGAAGCATTTACCCAACAGCCTTGTGCTCCTCACCAGAAAGGTCTCCCTCTTGAGTCTTCGTGCTTAGATGATGTTGTCACATGTCTCCCCTCACATCCCAGCCCTCAGCCACAGGTACACACAGGCGCACACACAGGTTCATGATCACAGGACACAGATTCATGGTCACATGGAGTCATTACTCAAGATACTGAGCTGAATCATGCCTGCAGGCTTTAGCAGAGTGGCAATATTGCATGGTAGCACTGAAAAAGGGCACGATGCCAGTGGCTGTGGCGTGATCAGCCCATCAAGTGATAATGTCCCCACATGTCTTTGAGGACCCTTGGAGCTTATGATAGATCAAATTTCAGAGGGGCACACACAACACATGGCGCCCATTCAGAACAATAACACTCTCTCACCCAAGGATGGCCCAACCTCATAGTGCCCCCAGCTTCATGGATTGGTTATTTTCCATTTGCTCTGTTTTGAAGGAAAAGAAATGACGAGTGGCACAGCGTGCCCTGGAGTGGGTGTCCTTGAAATGAGTTCAGTGCACTTGGGAGAATAGACGTGGTTATTTATTTTTTTCCCTACACCTTCTCCATAAATGATTTCTTCCTGACTTGGCTAAAAATTATGACTGGGTTAACTTCATTTCACAGTAGGCCTAGGATAGAAATCACCTCTGTCAGGGGAGAGTGCAAGTTGAAATGTAGTCAGCTCTCATAAAGAGATATTCTGTTTCTCTCTCTCCTCTCTCAAAAAGCACTCCGATAGATCCACCCCTCGTGCCTCTGACTCAAGCACAGCTCAATCAGCCATAAAACCACTCTCGGTCTCACTGCACCAAAACAAGGGGAGAGACAAGAGGAAATCATGTTCCAGAAGCTCCCTCATACCGCTCACAGTGGCAGTCCACATCCTCAGTACACAGCCATTGGCTTTATAGAAGGCTCGTGCCTGTCATTTTGCCAAAGGAGGCATAATATCACTCCTTTATTTCTTCCATCATGTTGAGAATTTTTAAGAAGGCAAGCTGTGATGGATGGCTTGGAGGTGAGTCGCTGCCAAAGCCGGAAAAGTGCCCTAACTGAAAGGACATGCAGAAGGGCACACCACTTCAGAAGGTCCCTAGCGGTGTCTGGTTCTGTCAGGACTAAGGCCCAGAGAAGTAGACAAGCCAAAAGAAACGGCTGCACAGGCCGGGGCCGAGATACTATTTGCTCTGGTGTTTGCCTGCTGAGGCTAAATCAAACCTGAATTGCAAGACTAGTAGAGATGCAATGCTAGGCATGACCGATAAAGTGTAAATGCCAAATGTTTAATTGGCTAGAATATGATCGCAAAGGTTTTCTTGTAAAGGGCATCTTTCTTCTGTGAAGTCCTTCAACATACACAGCTTTGGTATCATAGGATTGTATAGTTAACGTATGTGAAGATGTCTTACAAGGTGTCCAGTGATTATTGAAACAGATTAATTCCAAACAATTGAAAATATTCAAACATACTGTAATTGGTCTGTTTATAGCAAATCAATTCCTCTGAAACAAAGGCTTTCTAGATTTCTATATAAAATCATTCTAAAATGAAAATGATGAAAGGGAATGTTCCATTTTTCCGTAAATACATAATAGAGAGGGGAGAATAGGAGAAAAAAAGACTAGGGAAATGTAAAGCAAGTTAATGAAATACTGAAATACTAAATTCTGTTTAGTGGTTACCAAACAATACAACACAACCCTGGCTTATAATGGGGAAAGACTTCTCTAAGAATATGACATTCTAAAGGAAGGAAAGAGGGAGACTGAATTAGTGATTGGGACAGGAAGAGTCAGGGTGAAATAGGGAGAGAACAGATATATTTTGGACAGTGATAGGAGCAGGTAGAAGCTCCTGAAAAGGCACACACCTGTCTCTGCAGACACAGACCATGGCACACAGCCTGGAACATAGACGGGTAAATGAGATCGTCAGACTGCCCCAACATACCCAAGGGAATATCAAAAGCAATTTCCATTGCTGGCACACAGACAATAATCACTCTTATTTTGGGTAACAAGGAAAATTGAGCCTGATTACCAGCAGCCCCTCCCATTTTTTTTCTCCAAAAATAACAGGCAGACAACACACAAGAGTGACTTTACGGTAATCAAAGACTGGGGTGGTATGAGAGTGAGGGCGGCAAGAAGAGGAGGAGGAGGAGGGAGCAAAGCACAGGGCCAGAGGCAAAGTGAGAGAATACTAATTATCCATTCTCTCTCTCTCTCTCTCTCTCTCTCTCTCTTTCTCTCTCACACTCACACGCACACTAGCACAACACACTCACTCTATTACTGTAGGCATGACTACAAAGCTCCGGGTTATCACTCTGCCCCCTCTATGTAGCACACATGCTTCACGATTACAAAGATGCACATTGCACGCAGTTTTTTTTTTTTCCTTCTTCTTTTTTTCCCCCACCACTTCTTTTCTTTCCTTCGGCTTCCTCTGCTCTCCCCGGAGTGGCTAATTAGTGTTAGCAGTCACCAGAGTCCTGAGCTTAGCCTGTGCCACGCGTGTCCTCATTAATCCTCTGGCCCTGGCGCTGCCCACCACCAAGGCAGGCCCACGCAGGGTCAGAGGCCGCTGTCTGTGGCAGACAGTCTCTGGCATCATCTGTTTCAAAGCTCGCTTGGAATAAAAAGCAGACAGAGAGCGAGAGAGATAGACAGAATGAAAGAATGAAAGAAAGACACCCACGCTGTTCAAATACCCCCCCCCCCCCCCCCCCCCCCTTCAGCTCATCTGAATGCAACTGGCAAGCAATGGCAGGAAGGCAGGCCGACTCAAAGACCAAAGCCTCACAGGCAACACAGAATAACACTGAGGCTCAAGACTCTGCCATCCAGGCAGCCCAGGAGCTTTGCAGTTTGTCCCCCCAACTCTCTTCATCCTCCAACTAAACCCACACACTATTTACCTTGCTCTTTGTGACCACTTTCTAGCACTCTTTACCATAGGGGATGTGCAGGGTTCAACCCCCTGGCAGGAAGCCTCTACAGCAATGGCAGCATGTACGGAGGGTTCAAATTTATGGCTAGACACATTGATTTGTCCCATGATGACGCCTCATCCACAACAGTGGCAGCTGGTTACAGAAGCCTCTTACAACCCGTCGTGTAAGCAGTATTATTTTTATGGTGTCAGCGAGAAGAGAGCCAATCATGCTTTGTGTCCTCTGGAAAAGCAGCGAGGCAAAGTGGAAAACAAAAAAAGTGAGAAGGAGGCAAAGAGAAAAACAGAAGATGGAATAAGATAAAACCATAAAAATGAGTTGGACAAAAAAAGAGAGGAAGCGAGAGCGGGAGAGAGAGGGAGAACATGTCTGTGTCTTTCAGCAGAATGTCAGGCCATCTCCTTAGCTGAGGAAGTGCAGTTGGCCATAAGCCCAGGTCCTGTAGTCACACTCCAATAGCCTGGCAGTGAAAGAAAGGCCAGTGATAAAAGAGTAAAGCAGACATGAAGCACTCATTACTCGCTCTGTTTTACCACTATTTATATTACTACTACTGCTGCTACAATCTTGTGTTGCACTAAAAACAACAAAAACAACACTGTTGGAACACTTACTATATGTTATGTCTTGTCTTGTTATATCCTGTAAGTATAATGCCCTAAGCCTACTTGCACTTTTTTTTACTTAACATTACCTTATTGTCTAGAACTGTTTTTGTTGTGCATCTGCACTTTATTGTTGTCAACGTCTACGCATGGGACAAGGGTGAAATGTAATTTCGATTCCTTTGTATGTCAAGTACATGTGAAGAAATTGACAAAAAAAACGGACTTTGACTTTGACTTCTGAAAGCAACGTGCTGTATGTTCCCCATGTCGAGCTATAAGCTAAGATCTAATGTACCGCTTGAATGTTCATTTTATCCTCTTTCTGTCTTTCTACTAACACTCATTCTGACTCTTGTGGTTTGTGTTCATTAAATATCTCTTATGTACGGCTCCATCCATGCATTTCCTTGTCTTCCTCTGCCGTCCATTCCTGGGACTGTGTGCTCTTTGGAAAGTGGAGCGGCCTCCTCATTACCACCAGAAATCCTCAAATCCCCACAACACTCTGTCACCCTTTCCCTGTGGCGCGTGTTAACAGACAGCCAAAAGTACACACAACATTCTCCCTCATCCATGTGTCTTCTCTTCTCTTTTCTCTCTCTCTCTCTCTCTCTCTCTCTCTCTCGTTCTGTGTCTCCCTTGTAGTTTGCTCCAACTAGCTGTGCATCTGTGGATCTAAAAGGATGCAGATAAAACCTTCTAGTGGTCCCCCCATACGCCACCACTCCACCTCAGCTCGACACACACATCTTCCTACCAACATACATAAAACACGGGGGCTTATATGTCACTCATCTCCCCAACACCTGGCTGCTGGAGACCAGCTCAAAACTGCAGACACACTCACACACACACACAAACACACACACGTACACACAAACATAGACCGGGCTGTAAAAATAGGCTAGAGCCACAGGCTTCACGAGCGCAGCCCACCTGCTCCCCTCCTGTCGTACAGGTCCACACTGATTGCATGTGCTGCAGGAGCAGTTTGTTAAGCCAAGAGCCAAGTCATCAAAAAGGAGTCTCACTTGACTTTTTCTCCTTCACTGACAACTGCACTCGGAGCATGCAGTAGAGGAGCAGCGTACGCCTCCCCTAATCTAAAAGGCCAAGAAAGATGCACTTCATTATCCTACTCAACATGTTGTGGAACCGTATAGAAATGGTTTTGTCCTCTCACGACCCACTTTTTAAAATATATATTCAAGTAAAAAGTTTATTTCGCAAAAATATTACAATTGGCAAAATACAAACATTTAGATTTACAAAACAAACATTTCAACATGTAGATCCATTTAGATATGATATCACACTGTAATTGGACACTGCAAATAACATGAGATGGGCCTTATAAAGGGCAGATTTACAATGAAAAGACTGGAGAACTATAACAGTGTGCAAATTAGGCCTATCTGCGTTTTAAGAGCATTAAAGACCCACTAAGCAACATTTTTCAGTTAATTAATCCGTTTCATACTGTTTAGGATGCTAACATGAATCATTACACAGCGAGCGAACTGTGTAGAATGCGCCACTGTGGCCTACAACGGTAGATACAGCATTTGCAATGTTCAACAGCAGCGGTCCGCCTCCAATAGAATGCAGTGCAATACAATGCAATACAACGGTCTTTAGAGGGAGCTTGTGAGAGAAAAAAACAGAACGTTGCTTAGTCCTGCTTTAATGGGAGAACTGGGGATGCTTTTTAGATCTGAACAGAGACTCAAAATCAGTGCACTATGGTAGACTGAGCTACACGTAGATCATGTTCAGTGTCCAACTGAAAGCATCCTCTCCAGCTGCATCACTGTGTGGGGCGGTAGCTGCACTGACTACAACAGAAAAGCTCTACAACGCATCGTGAGAACAGCTGAGAGGATAGTTGGCGGACCACTCCCCTCCCTGCAAGACATCTACACCACCCGCCTCACCCGCAAAGCCATCACAATTGTCAAGGATGCAACCCACCCCGCACACTGTCTGTTCAGCCTCCTGCCATCTGGAAAGAGATACAGAAGTCTCCGCTCCCACACCACCAGGCTCACCAACAGCTTTATCCACCAGGCTGTGAGACTGCTGAACTCTCTCCCCTCCCGGCTCCCAGCCAGCGGAACCACTAGACTGGCAGGAGTATAGGAAGACAGATTGGACTCTACACCCCCCCCCCCCCCCCCCACACACACACACACTCACCAACAAGGAAACAAACACTCTGAACCAAAAACCAAACAACACTCTGGACTGAAAATAACGTTACGGATACTAACGTATCCTCGGTTCTCTGAGTGAGAAGCCGAAACGTACGAGTGGATGATGCCTATCATCTCCTGCTTTTCTGAAGTCATTTTAAACCAACCCTTTGAAAAAAGGGCAGTAAGCGCACTGACGCGCGCAGGCAACTACTTAGACAGCCCTGCGTGACGTCAGAAAGTCTATATATTGACTGCGCTTACGCTTCAGGTCCTCTTTGCCAAGCTCGCCAGCGTCGGCGATTGAGGCCCGAAGCGTACGTTTCGGCTTCTCACTCAGAGAACCGAGGATACGCTAGTATCCGTAACGTTCTCTTTCGTTTCAAAGCCGAAACGTACGAGTGGATCACTACAACCAAGCCTCAAGAGCCCTACACCAAGGAGCCCGAGGTGGGAGGATCCATGGGACCGCCGCCGGGCCCAGAGAGAACACTCTCTGCTACACCCGGCCTGGTGACGTCCAATGCGTAAAAATGCGCGAAGGTGTTGCCTGAGGCCCACGAAGCGCTCAAGCAGATATCCTTCATGGGGACGCCTTTCCAGAAGGCCCAAGAAGCCGCCACTCCACGGGTGGAGTGCGCCCTGACATGAACAGGCGGAGGAACACCCGCCGCCTCATATGCCAGACGTATGGCTTCCGTAAGCCAATGCGACATGCGCTGGGTAGACAAGGCCTGACCCTTGGCACGCTCGCCATGGCAGACGAACAACTGGTTCGTCTTCCTGATGCTCTGCGTACGCGTCAAGTAGGCACGAAGCGCTCTGACTGGGCACAGAGTAACGGGCACAGAACTGCCCGTCTCAGGAAGGGCTGCGAGCTCAATGACCCTCGAACGAGGGTCAGTGGACAGCACTTTCGGGCGAGAAAAGGGATTTGGTCGCAGCGTGACCCGCGCGTCACCTTGCGTGAACTCAAGACAGTCAGGACTGACCGACAAGGCAGTCAGATCGCTGACACGCTTCACCGAGACCAGAGCGAGCAGAAGCGCAGTCTTAAGGGAAAGCATCTTTAGGCTGGCACTCAACAGAGGGTCAAAGGGCGTAAGGGCCAGTCCACGTAGGACAGTGGCCAGGTCCCAAGTAGGGACCGAAGGGGAGGAAGAGGGGCGGAGCCGCCTGACGCCCTTCATGAAGCGCGACGCAAGGGGGTGAGCGCCTGGGGAAATGCCAGCATAGCCAACATGGCATGCTGAGATAGCTGCGAGGTACACCTTCAAAGTAGAGGGTGTACGACCCTGATCAAACAGGTGTTGCAGAAAGGCAAGCACCTCGCCAATAGGGCAGACTAGAGGATCACAGCCTCTGTCTCTGCACCACGTGCTGAAAACATGCCACTTCAGTGTATACAACGACCTAGTGGATGTAGCTCTAGCAGCCTGGACGGTCTCTATCACTGCGTCTGACAGGCCGCTCTCTAGGAGACGCGCCCGTTCAGGGGCCAAGCCGTCAGTCTCCACGCTTCCGGCTTGGGGTGCCACAGCGACCCGTGAGCCTGCGATAGGAGGTCTCTCCTCAGAGGGAGAGTCCACGGCTGGCCGTCTAACAGTGAGACCAGATCGGAGAACCAGCTCTGAGATGGCCAATTGGGGGCGATCAGAATCACCCTGTGCGCCCCCGCTCTGATCCTGGCCAACACCTGACGCATCAGAGGAAGGGGGGGAAAAGCGTAGAGCAGACCGCGCGGCCACGGGTGTGCCAGCGCGTCTGACCCTAGCGGCGCATCTCGTTCCAGCGAAAACCAAGCTGGGCAATGAGCGTTCTCTCTCGAGGCGAAAAGATCGACTCGTGCCCACCCGAAGCGGGACCAAAGGCTGTGCACCACGGCTGGGCAGAGGCGCCAGTCGGTTGCACGCGGAACACCCCTGGAGAGGAGGTCCGCGCCTGTGTTGCGAACACCTGGCAAGTGCGCCGCCCTGATCGACAGGAAGTGGCGAGAGGCCCAGGTGAGCAGCTTGTACGCCAGGCGAAACAGGTCCGGAGAGCGCGTGCCGCCCTGGCGATTGATATACGCCACAACAGTGGTGTTGTCTGTACGCACAAGAACGTGTTCTCCTCTGAGAAGAGGGAGAAACTCTTTCAGAGCGCAGAAGACAGCAAGGAGTTCCAACACATTGATGTGTAATCTCCTGGAGGCTGTGCCCCATATCCCCCTGGCGGGGCGACCGCAGCAAACGGCGCCCCAGCCTGTTTTGGACGCATCGGTGGTCACCGTCATGCGTCTGGCTATAGCACCCAAGGCGGGGTTCGACCTGGAGGATACACCTAGCTCCGCTAAGGCGAGCTGCAGCGGGCGTAAGTGTAAGAGGCCGAGTGGGACAGCGCCGCCTGCGGCGCATAGGAGGCCCGTCAGTCTGAGACACAGCCTGGCCGAAACGCAGGCACCGAGTCTGAAGTGGTGTAGACACGCCCTGACGTCCTGAAGCCTCTTCGGTGTGAGCGTCGCTCTCATCGAGCGTGAGTTCAGCCTCACGCCCAAGAACTCGACCTCCTGGGAGGGAGAGAGCATGCACTTGCTTAGGTTCACTAAGAAACCCAGACTGTGCAGGTGACGCAAGACCACGTGGGTCTGTGACGTTAGGAGCTGTCTGGAACCAGCCAGCAGCATCCAGTCGTCCAAGTAATTGAGGAGTCTGATCCCCTGAGCGCGTAGAGGAGCGATCGCCGCCTCCACGCACTTGGTGAAGCACCGAGGTGCTAGAGATAGACCGAAGGTGAGGGCTGCGTACTCGTACGTGCTGCCCTCGAAGGCGAAGCGTAGAAAACGCCTGTGCCTCGGGACTATGCCTATATGAAAATAGGCGTCCTGAAGGTCTATGGTGACCATGTAGTCCCCCTGGCGGACTGACACCGCCACCATTCGCCCCGTGAGCATGCGAAAGGTGAGAGGTTTGAGCGAAGCATTGAGCGCTCTGAGGTCTAGGATAGGGCGAAAAGCGCCCGACTTCTTGGACACCAGGAAGTACGTACTGTAGCGACCTGCGCACGCCAGCGTCGGATCTACGCGCTGAATAGCGCCCTTTCTCAGGAGATCGCAAAGCTCTTGTCTGAGAGCAGGGGCCCTGGAGGGGGGCACCACTGACTCCATGACACCTCTGTAGGGCGGGGGTGGCCACCTGAACTGCAGTTGATAGCCCTTCAACACTGTTGATAGGACCCAACGCGACGTTGTGCACATCGCCCAATGCTGCCGGAGCAGAGCGGCGGCATGAGGAGGCAGCAAGGACAAACGACGTGCTATGCTGCCTCCGAGTGGCACTAAGGGGGCCGAGGTCAAAGACTGAGGCTGTCCGCGAAGCTGAAGAGCGTCCGACTGACAGACCAGAGACCCGACAGAGTGCGGGGGCTGGGGGCCGGTTAGCCGTGTGTGAGACCGTTGGGCGCTCACGCGTGACTGAGAGGCCGTGCGCATTACTCGCGACGCCCGGTGGGGCGGCCGACTCAGCGCGCACGTCAGCGAAATCCGATGTCGGTGAACTGTGCGCTTCACCTGCGACACCCCGTAGGGCGGCCGACCTGGAGCGCGCGTCAGCGACGTTGATGGCCGATGAGCCGCGCACTGCACCTGCGACGCCCCGTGGGGCGGCCGACTCGGAGTGCGTGTTGGCGACGACCTCGAAGAGGGGGGAGAAGCTACCCGTCTGGCCAAGGGCAGACGTGTCAGACTGAGCAGACAGTTCTGCGCGTATCTGGGCGATGAATCGACCGACAGAAGCGGCGAGAGAGGACGGGGGGGACTTCTCAATCGTGAACGACTCCGAAGCGTCACATGTCCACTGCTCAGAGGCGAAGGGGACAGCGAACGCAGAGGTCGCGACACTAGCAGAGGCCTCGGAGCCACCTGGGCGCCGTAGAGGCGTGTCATCACGCGAGGCGCATAGCGCGGAGCGTGTGACAGCTGAACGCGCGCCGGAGACCGCACCGGCGCCCCAGTGCGCGATAGCGCTGACAGAACAGAGAGTGTCCTCCGGCCTGGGCCGGGGCTCATTTGGAAACATTGCCCCAGAGGGGCGGCAGCGTGTGTGCTGAGTGCTTGTGAACAAGGCAAACTCAGCGCCCCGTAAGGGGGTGAGATCAGAGAGGACCGCCGAAGCGGGGGGGAACGCTCCGAGCTGGGGACTGCAGAGCGAGGACCCGGGCCCTTGAGAGCACACAGAGGCGTAGTAGTCAATGGATGGCGATCGCATGACATGCTCTGCCGCGGACACGCGATCACATCAGGATCGCTGTGGCCTCTTACGCCGCTCCCTGCTAGCCGGACGGTTGGCGGGAGCTGGGCGCCCGCGAGAGCGGGAGCGCTGCCAAGTGGGTTGCGACCCATCAGCCGGCTGTGGCGCGGCTTTGGGCGCGTCCGCCTTCTTCCTCTGTTGCGTCCGTTGAGGCGTACGAGCACGCGTCTGAGGAGCAGCGGGAGTGGTCGAGTGAGGCGGAGCACGCTTAGGAAGCACGGGTTGCAGGGCCTGAGCCGCCGACTTCATCTTCTCTAAGCGGTCGCGCTGTACTTCCAGCGCCTGGCCAAACAGAGCATCGGCGGAGATGGGAGCATTCAAGAGATGCTTCTTCTCCTTCTCCGGCATAGAGGAGAGGTTCAGCCAGAGATGCCTGTCGAGGACGATCAAAGAGCCAAGGGAGCGCCCGTCGGCTTTAATGGCCGCCCGGATGGCCAGTGAAGTGAGGGCGGTGATTCTGCGGAGCTGGTGGACGGTTAGTTCCGAGTGCTCCGCAGCTAGATCTGCCACCAGTTCCTCCGCCAAGGAGGAGAGGAGAAAGGCGGTGTTCATCGCCCTTATCGCCTGGCCTGTACAGATAAAGGCTTTAGAGGCGAGCTTCTCCGTGCGTTGACACGGCTTGGAGGGGAGCTCGGGAGGCGATGTCCAGGTGGTGGCAGAGGCTGGTGCTAGACAGCCAGCGACCGCATCCTCAACGCGAGGAAGCTGTAAGAGGCCAATGGCGCCCGCACTGTCCATTGCGTAAAACGCCGCGTGTCCCTGGATAGGGGCAATGGCGGCGTAGGGAGCCTCCCAGGAGGGGGAGAGCCTCCCAGGGAGGGGGAGAGCGTCCGGAGAGGGAAGCGCGCCGGAAAAGGGGTCGAAACGCCCTTCCGAATAGCGCTGAGGCGGAGGCAGGCCTAGCCTGTTAGCTGCCTGTGTAGCCAACAAAGCTAGCTCAGAAGCTAACTGGGCGGCGTGGGTCTTCACTATCGGTGGCACGTCTTCGACCGTAGCGCCTTTAGTGGAGAGGAAGGAAGACAGCTCCTCTTCATCCACGGCCTCGATAACTGGTTCGTCATCGTAGTCGCCCCGAGGCGGCGTGGTAGCCGCGCGGGCAAAGGCAGCGCCGACGGAGCTAGCAGGGCTAGCCTGGTGGGCCGCGGTTAGCTGGCTAGCTGGTAGCAAGCTAGCCTCAGAGAAGCTAACCGACGGTCGAGTAGCCACTGAAGACCGATCGACAGGCCCAACCGGGTGCGGGGACGCCGGGGAAACATCGATAGCCTGGTGGGTAACAATACCCCTGGCACCAGCGGGGGAAGAGCCCACCCCTGTAACACCAGTGGAACCCACGAAGAATGCCGCTCTGTTGGCGATAGCCGTAGGGGAGAGGCGTTCGCAAGCCGAGCAAAGATCTGGCCGCGAAAAGGCGAGCATAGCATGCTCGCTCCCCATACAGATAAAACAGATGGCATGGCGGTCGGAGATCGCCATCGGATGGTCACAATCGGTGCAACGACGAGTACCCATCTTGCGTCTCGTGGCACCAGAAGTCAGGGACCGGCGTGAGCACTTTGAGCAAGACGGAAATCCCTCGGAGAGCTTTGAAAAAAGCTTTTGTGGTGGGCTTTCATAAAAGCCGTTGGTTTTTAGAAATATTTGCAAAAGCAAACGAAGACGACTCAGAAACACACGCAGTAAGCGAGGTGAAAGAGGCAAAGAGGACCTGAAGCGTAAGCGCAGTCAATATATAGACTTTCTGACGTCACGCAGGGCTGTCTAAGTAGTTGCCTGCGCGCGTCAGTGCGCTTACTGCCCTTTTTTCAAAGGGTTGGTTTAAAATGACTTCAGAAAAGCAGGAGATGATAGGCATCATCCACTCGTACGTTTCGGCTTCGAAACGAAAGAGAACTACAACTACCTCTGCATTGCAAATTGCACACACCTGCTGCTATATATTTTGGTATTCCCTTACCACTATTTATACCACTTTTTACCACTATTTATATTTAAGACCACTGCTGCTAAAATCTTGTCTTGCACTAAGACAACAAAACAACACTGCTAGAACACTTACTTTATGTTATGTCTTGTCTTATATATACTGTGTGCTACCTAAGTATAATGCCTTAAGCCCACTTGCACTTTTTTTTTACTTAACAGCACCTTATTGTTTAAATTGTTTGTCTTGTTGTGCATCTGCACTTTATTGTTGTCAATGTCTACGCATGGGACAAGTGTGAAACGTAATTTCGATTCCTTTGTATGTCGAGTACATGTGAAGTAATTGACAAATAAAACTGACTTGACTTGACTTGACTTGACAACCTGTTTCTTTGCTTAGACTTGAGCTGGACCAGAGTGGAGAATCCACTTTCACACAGATAGCTAGTGGTGAAGGTCAGTAAGATGTTAACTGCACGGATAGCCAACAATTGCACCAGAATTGACAGAGACTTGCTTCTCCGAATTTCTTTTTCAGTGTCTGGTCGGATGATGGCTCAATCAGCTGATTTTCCTCCTTACATGGCAATGCAACTCTTTCGAGGTCGATTCCAAAGGGATCGCGCACCCACTGTTCATTTTCAATCGATGTGTCTGGGAAGTAATCATGAAACCGCGTTTGCAGTTTCCCAAGGTGCGCCATAATACTGCTCTTCATGGCAGTTTTGTCTGCGGCAGTGTCCAGTTGAAGTATTTCATGCTGGGCGTTGGGAAACATGTCCAGCCTGCCTTTGGACACCCTGTTTTTCCACAGTGCGATCTTCTTCTTAAACGCATTCACTTTATCGGACTGCTCGAACTTATTATGCCCCTTCCCTTGCAAAGATAAGTTCAGCGTATTCAGGTGATCGAACACATCCACAAAATAGGCAATGCAAGCCAGCCAAGACTTACTGTCAAACAGCTCTGCATAAGGTGAGTTAGTCTCGGAGAGAAAAGCAGCTATTTCTTCTTTCAGTTTGTAAAACCGACTCAAAATCTGACCTCTCGACAGCCAGCAAACTTCAGAGTGATATAACAACTGCAAATGCTCTGCGCCCAGGTCTTTACAGAGAGTTTTGAAACACCGGCTATTCTTGGCACTGCGTTTTATTGTGATTCACCACTTTCACAACATCTTTCAATATGCAATCAAGTATTGGTACCATGTCTTTTGCGGCTAATGCCTCCCGATGGAGAAAGCAATGGTTCCAGGTTGCATTCGGTGCCCTCAAGAATTTTTTTCACCACTCCCGTATGCCTGTCAATCATGCAGGCAGCACCATCAGTTGTAATCCCAACGCAATTGTCCCAGCTCAGGCCCACAGAACCCAAGTACAAATCCACAGAGTTGAAAATCTCGTGTGCCGCTGTAGTAGTATGCAGATCTCTACTGCAGAGGAACTGTTCTTGTACGCCTCCCTCCCAAACGTGCCTGACATATACAAGTAAAATTGCATGGTTGGCTATATCTGTGGACTCATCCATTTGTAAGGCGTAATGAGTGTTTGTCTGGATACGGGCCGTAGTCTGTTGCTTTATGTCCTCGGACATGTCTTCAATACGTTTACATATGGTGTCATTCGATAACGGTATTGTCTTCAACTTATCTACAGCGGCTTGGTTAACCCTCTCTCTGACCATATCAATTGCTGCAGGTAAGATGAGGTTCTCGCAATGTTGTGGGGCTTTTTGGCTTTTGCTATGCGGTGGGCAACATAGTACGACGCACGGAGTGCTTGTACCTATGTGGAGCATGATGCAGTTAGACGCATTTGTGAAGTCCTGGCGTCGCCTCTCAAAATACTCGACTGGTCTATCTTTGACAGTCGGGTGTTTTGTCTCCAAGTGACGTTTCAGCTTTGATGGTTTCATGCTCTCCCGTGCCAACAACTCACTGCACAGCACACATTGGGGTTTCTGGATGCCTTTATCTTCAACAAAGCTAAACCCATATTTTAAATACTCCGGATCATCTTTTCGTTTCGCCATTTTAGAGCGGTACCTCTTAAATTATTGAATTGATACGTCACAAAATATTAGGCTATATTTCCATGGGAACAACAGGTACGAGCCTGACTTGACTTCAAAATAAAGGTTTTGGGTCAACTAGTAGCCTATCTCTGTGACCGGGGTCAACATTAAGCAGTTGCATGCACCGTCGCGACCCACCAGTTAAGAAACACCGCCTTAAATTCCACGCTTCAGCCCCAAATCTCATTAAGGGAACTCTCTTTTTGATGTTATTCTCTCTCTCACTCACTCACTCACTCTCACTCACTCTCTCTCTCTCTCTCTCTCTCTCTCTCTCTCCATCCATCTCTTTCTCTCCATCTCTCTCTTTCTCTCTCTCTCTCATTTACGCACATAAAGTACACACACATTCGTCCAGATATATATCTCACACCATCCTCTTGTGACACATTCTTTATTATTCTCACGGTTAATATGTTTTTTCAAAATTAAATGGCTAACATTGAATATTACATTAGCTTTGATGGTGAAGGGTAAGGGGGGCTTTTTTGTTTCTTAATTTTCTCATGGATTCAAGTGAAAGTTAAAAAAATGTGGTTCCTACTCTTTTAGAAAGATTGAAAGGAAAAAAATAATGATTTGAAACCTCATTAAAGAGCTTGGGTGTGTAAACGAGATATCCAAAATCGAATTGAAACAACAGAGGGATGGAATTAAAAGGCCACTTCAGATGTGGCAATAAGAGAGTTGTGGAGTTTTGTGTGTGTGGTGGAGTTCCTTTTGAAGCAACTCACATTTTAGTTTAATCAGTCTCCTGTCTGAATGGGGAAACAGAAGTTTCTCTCTTCCTTTAAAATGTAAAAGTTTGGCGGCAGTTTCTCAACTGAAAAACGTACAATATAGTAGTTTGTGAAGGGGGCTTTACGGCGAAGACACCACTGCCACTCTGACTGTACCTTCTCTGCTTTATTCTCTAGTGCCTTCCCATGTTCACAGCTCAGCTAATTACCTTTAACATTAGATTATTTCGGAGGCGCTAAGGCGGGCTAAGGCGTTGTGCCATGACTCCAGCGACCAGGTTCGAATCCGATGTTCTAATGAGTCAGTCCACAAGTGTTTGGTTCACAGGAACACCCAGCCTTAGGCACTGACCCTTGGAGCAACAATGTGTATCTAATCACAGGGAATAGTATAAAGCCAGATCTGTTCCTATGGTCATGTTGAACTTGTGGTCAGGGATTTGTGTTTGCTTTACAGAGACATCAATTGCCATTGGTTATTTTCAGATGTCATCTTGATACTGTAGTATATTTAGTTACAGGACACACGAGTACCTGTAAATGTGTTTACTCACTGTTTGGCCATATCAGTACATATAGTTGAGAATGACCTATGTGTGTGTCAGTGTGTATGTGTGAGTGTGTGTGTTTTGCAAAAAAGTGAGATGTGGCATACAACAGTGTGTTTGTGTGTGCATGCATGGCCACACACATCATTCGTTGAGTCCCCTGTTTGCTTGTGATGTATCACTCAGCACTTTGTGGTGAGGGATTATAAAGTGCAACTGTACACACAATACTCTCCCCGGCCCCAGCTAATTTGCCGGGCTTTAGCCCGACTGCTCCTGTGGGTATGGATGCCCTACTAGCTGCCTGAGCAAGGTGAGCTCAGAGCACAAGGATGTGGGCCTGCTATGTCCTTCATCCACCTTTTATTGGTAGCATTTTACATGAAAGAAATCTACAGGGACACCATGATACATCCATTAATACGGAACAAACATGTTTGGAAAGCAGCACTTGGGGATTTATGGGCATTTTATGTCCCATGTTTGCAAGATGACATGAATGAAATGAATATGTTTATGCTGTTTTGACATGTGGGAATTCATAACATTTATAGACATGCTGATTTATAGTGGAGAGGTGGTGCTTGAGAATTCATTGACAGTTCATGTCAGTATAAAGCATCTTGAAGATTCATTATTTGTTTTTTTTTGTTTTTTTTAAGAAATGAGGGCACCCATGGCAGTGAGAGATTTCACGTTGTAAGGCTAAGCAAAGCTTCAGCAGTGGCATGCAGGAACTCTATTTGAAATTAGTGTACTGTTTGTCAAGTCAACTATGCACTACGACTGAATAATGTTTTGTTTTTAACGGATTTGGCATAAGATGACAATATTCTAGGGAAAAACAACTGTGGATTAAAATAATGGAAAACCTTTTTTGCCTTGGTTTTGAAGGATAAAAAGACATTGTGCATGGCCAAAAAGCCATCGCTATCGCTAACATAAAATTGCAATGCACATTATACTAGAGTAAGTGAATCTATCCCTTCCCATCTACAACTGGTTCAAAATGCAGCAGCCAGACTTCTCACCCAGACTTCAACACAAGAAATAAAAAACATACAGCATTAAACTGTTCCTGACCGCCCTCCATTGGCTCCCGGATAAATACAGAATTTAGCAGCCCTGACTGTTTTTAAAGCTTAAAATGCTCTAGCACCAGTTTGTGTTGCGGGCATATTATCTCCATACACCCCAAAGTGATCTTTAAGGTCACAGTCACTCCTAAACACCCCCCTAATCACTCCTTGCACAGAAACGGACTCCAAGGTTTTGGAACAGTTTGCCCAATGAGCTAAAAACCAAAATGTCTGTGACTGGTTTTAAATCCTTACTTAATCACACTTCTACAAACCTGATTTGGGAGGTGTCTCTTCCCTTGTCACCTCATTGTCTTTGTCACCATCATTGTCACTGCCTCTGTCATTGTCTTTCTATTTATTTATTTATTTATTTATTTTATATTTTTCCCTTATTATATTGAATATATTAAATGTGATGTACTTGTACAAATAAAACTTACAACTACTTATTACTTACTACCCTTAGACCTAACCCCATCCCACTTATTGTCAAGGTGCTCTTAATTTTCCTGTGTTGTGGTGCCATGCAGGTAAAAGCAAAATTAAAACATTAGAGTAGCATAAAATGAATCCTCTGTCATGTCTGTAACATATGGCTCAGGTAGCAATGGTGTCACCTGAGTTTCACAAAAGGGGAAAAAGTTTCTGATGCCAATTAGGTGGGGGGAAGAAAAGTTTGCAATGACAATGTCGGCTTTAATTACGAAACAACTCACCCATGTCCACGGTTATTCCTCTCGTATACTTAAATATAATCACCGTTATCATCACCAGGCACATAATCACTCTGATCTTTCAATAAAAAAAATTATCTGCCAGCTCAGCGAGTGTTAACTACCAGATGTGAAGGGAGCATGTGCCTTTTTACAGCATGGGTGGGAGTGGGGGTTTGGGCCTCATGAGCACAGCATAAAAGATACAGGCTTTAGTGCACAGAAAAGAGAGAGATAAAAATGGCAAAAAATACTGTTTATGCAGAGCCAATATTTCTCCTGGAGTATCCCATCAGGGATTGAATCCTTGGGCTGTCTCGCTTTCAAACACTCCTATTACCCTCACTTGTCATACACAGGGCTTCTGGAGAGATCTGCCAAGACTGTCTGGTGATGCATAATTCAAACGGCATACTTATTGGAACAGGTCTGGTGGAATTTACTGAAGTCCAACTGTGTCCGTACCTTGTCCCCTCTGCTTCTCCCAGCACTCCATGAGCCCCTTTCTCCCTATTTTATCACTCAAGCACAGACACAGACAGCACAAACAAGGTTTCTAAAAATTCCAGGTAATTATTATAGTACCCAGCATCTTATTGTGGTACACGTACACACACACACACAATCTTCTTCCCTGTTTGGCTTTGTTCACTATCTATTAACACCCCCTGTTTACCATGCCTCAATCTAATTAAACGTATGCAGCAGACCTAGTCTGATCCGGTTATGGACGCGGAGAGCTTCCTGGTGCTTCCTGTAGATAATGCAATGCCATGGAGTCAATCAGTTTAGCTCATATCTGCACGTCCTTCTAAGACCTGGACTATGGCATGAGGACAGGAATTTACTGTAGGTCCATGAATAATAGAAATGCCGAGGAAGGGTTTCCTTTTGACATTCAGCCTCTTCTTTCTCTGACATTCACTCCCACACATATATCACCTATATGCTTATATATAGAGAGAAAGCGTATGTATGTATGTATGTATACAGTATATATATTCCCTCTTTCTCACTCTGCTCAAGCTCTGTGCTCATTGTGGCGTGTCACAGTTCTGTGTTGTGCTGTGTATTTACCGTGCTGCCTGAGCATCTGGCTTCTGGGAGCCGGTGCAGCTCCCCTGGTCATCTGTGTGCACAGCCCTGTGTTCCTCTTTCCCAGTGCCGTGGGCGAGCAGATTCAGTGTCAGAGGGCAACCTCGCCTGGCCACCCGCTGGGCTGAGGCTGCTCCGCTGACTCAGCGCTCCAGCCCCTAGGCCCCACTGGTGCAAATGAATGTCTGTGTGTGTGTGTGTGTGTGT
>JAGFZM010000002.1:1549971-1571809 GCA_017657215.1 Limnothrissa miodon | reverse complement strand
CACACACACACACACACACAGACGTGAGAGAGGGAGACCGAGAGACAGACAGGCAGAGACAGGGCCTCCAAGCTCGATTATCAGAGCTTATGTATATTAGCCCTATAGTGGCTAGGTAATGGAGGAGACTGAGAGCCAGGGACGGGGGACCTGGGCTGAGGGCTTCTCTAATGGATCCGGGGGAGCAGCAGCAGCAGCAGGTGTGCCGATATAAAGATAATGGGCTCCCACTCCTGCTTCCGGCTTAATTGTCAGCCTCTCCTGCAACCCCCGAGTCAATTAAAGGTGCAGATTCTTCCTCGTCTTCTGGCTGAGGCAGGAGTCTTTGTCGAACAAGGCCAGGACTCTCACCAATTTCCTGAACCTACGACTCTGTCAGCATTCATTTTTAAGTAATGTCTCCCTCCTTTTGGACATTCTCTTTGTGCTTTTTGGCACGTTCACTTTACCTATTACTGCCCCTTTAATACATTTATTTGTGTGCTTTAGCTTTATACATTTGCAAACTGGCAATGGGCAAAACATTTTGTAAATGAAACCAATATAAATGAAAAATACTTAAACATACTGAAAATTATTTAAAAACATGCCATAGAGCATTGTCTCACAAAAAACAATCTTCTAAAACTCATGCAATACAAGACTAACGCAGCTTTGACGTATGTGGGCACACGCAATAAGAATTAATAAAAACGATTGATGAATCATTCATATGCCTTGTGTAAAATGTGCATGTTTCAGGCACTTTGGGACAACAGTAATCCACTTCAATTATGCAAAAGCTTACAGCTGTAGGTGGTATATGGCATGAGGCATTTTCAAGGCAGTTCATTAGTTCAACAGTTTTCACATGACTATTCCACTTGACAAAGGCCTAAATACATTATAATGAATGGAGAAAACAGGCATATAACATCGCAAAGCATTTAGCTCTCTTCCTCGTGCCATATCACAGGCAGGCTTTCAATAGTCTCAAGCAGTTTTTCCTCTTTTCGCACTGTTGCTGACATGCCCCGTATCATGTTCTGGCAAGCCTCCAAAACCTGATCCCCTCCGGCCTCATTCAACCATTCAACAGGGCTGCTTTGACGTGCCTCTGCTCAGAATGGGAGAAAAATCAAACCCATCCTGAACTGGAGAGAGGAAATGGAATTAACAGACTGTATATATGTTTGTGTGTGTGTGTGTGTGTGTGTGTATGTGTGTGTGTGTGTGTGAGGTGGGGTGGGGGTAGGGAAAAACATCAGGCACAACTGGCTCAGGTGTAATAGTGCAGAGGATCAAAACATAGACATTTTGTCTTTCATGTATCTTGTGTGGCTGCCATTGGAGACATTGAACTTCTAGCTCAATGAAATGCAAGCAAGGCCTGCCTTCAACCTCAACATTATGTTATCACGGGCCTCTGAAGAACGTTGTTGATATGATAAATATGCTTTGTAGCGTTTGCTTGTTCTTCTGACAGCCTGTGTGGTCTAGAACAAGCATCTGGTGAGCTCTTAACTTTGCCAAAACTACCATATGGCTGTTATGAGTCATTCTTACAAATTGAGAACACAAGTGTGTCTGTTTCATCTACTGTTATTGCTTCTGTGGCACACCTGCTTCTTCAACACGCCAAGGCAAAGGGATGAGTTGGGAGGGATATTTTCAGCCCAATACAGAACACACCTTAAATCTTTAGCATGGCAAACCTAAGATGCACTTTGATTGTCATGTTTACTACTTGCCATGGTCCATTGCTCTTCTTGTCATTGCATCTAAAATGAGGGCTCAAATGAGGGCCTCAGATGAGTTTGATCCTGTCCCTAATGTCCTGATCTGAATGAACAACTTCTATATGACATGATATTTATGTGCAAAATATGTTTGTAACAAATGATGCTCATGCTCATACTAGAGTGTATATTGTCAGTGTGCTTTCGTCTTGCACTCCTTCCTCCCCCTTCCCCACTTTTTTCTGTTGCTTCATAGATTCCCCACATCCATTGCTTTACCATATCTGTTTCCTTTTGCACCTTGTTAGCTGTGTGTGTGAACTATTAAATGTGTTGTTTGGACCCTGGGAATTGGAAGCTAATTATGTTACAAGTGTAGATTTATATGTATGGAATGAGAGAATAGACATCCTGGATTTTTGCACTTGTATCTCCAGACGTCTCTACGGAAGCTAATGAAAATGACTGAATAATACTCCAATAATATTCTGTTTGTAAAAGAATCATAATCTGAGAATGGTGATATAATGAAAAATGCAAATCTTTCATGGTTTGTCCAGCTTTAGTGGCCAAATACAGTAACGCTGCAGTAATTTAGTAGTTTTAGTCATTTTAGGGCCTTGACTGTAGTACTGTAGTACTTGACTGTAGTACTTCGCTATATTTTCCAACATTTTTTTAAGACAGTCTTTATTTTTGCTTAAGAGAAAATGAATAGTGATTAGGAAATGATGTGCATTAGCTCAAAGCTAGATTCATCTTCATACTGAGTCAGATTGGTCACATGTTGATGAATCCTATCTGTCCTTACCATGGTTGATCACCATGTCCACACTCTCTTGCTTTGTTTTTCTTTGCAAAGATGTCTTTCCTGTGCTCATCACATCATGTTGCTAGGATACCAGAGTCAGGGTCTACAGATGAGGAGTTGGTGAAATAAGTCCAGACTGCTGGTAGCATCTTAAGGGCAATGTCTGTAAGGGTGTGTGTGTGTGTGTGTGTGTGTGTATACGCGTGTGTGTGAATACGTGTGAATACATAGTGGATGCCTGTTCACTGAATGTATTTGTCAGGATCAGTGCAAAAGTAGAGTCATGTTTGACAGAGGATGACAAAATATAAGGTCATATGATACTTAAATCCTGAATTAATTAGACATTTTACACACCCATTTATGACAGTCATTGGTTGACTTCCAAATTACATCATGCATACTGAAAAATAATCCTAGTTTATGAAAGAGCCAAAAGATTTTCTCATGCCAGAGGAATTACTGCCTCCTGCAACAGCAGCCTTCAAAAAAATATCTACCTTAACAGCAATCAACATTAAAATAATAATGCACTCTTCCAAGAGTTTTATAAACACATACACACACAAATCATTATATGATAACTTGGGCGTGGTGGAAGAGCGGTAATGTTGCCAGCTGACAATTGATCAGAATCGAGTTTGATTCCAAAACCCCATGTTGTGAGTTTGTGTTTTGAATAAATACATTTGCAAAATACCAGTCAAATAACTTTTCATGTGCTCATCACAGCGTCCTGACACAGAGACTTCCCCAGTCTGCCTCCAGTGAGAATTTGGCATTTCCATGAAAGTCAGAACTCAAT
This sequence comes from Limnothrissa miodon, assembly GCA_017657215.1. Classification (NCBI taxonomy): domain Eukaryota; kingdom Metazoa; phylum Chordata; class Actinopteri; order Clupeiformes; family Clupeidae; genus Limnothrissa; species Limnothrissa miodon. Next base: position 1,568,475 of record JAGFZM010000002.1, on the reverse strand, counting down.
GAGTTTTCCGTTCAAAAGTGGGAGCTTTTATACATTAAAAATTAAAAAATACTTACCTGCTAGCTTGCCACCACTCTAATAACCGAAGTTGCCAATATTTCAAACACAAACAGCTCTACCCATTCAACATTTCCAATGTTGATGAATTACATGCAACATGCGTCTGAGTATAGCGTTCATCATTTTTTTAAGCGGACGAAGAAGATGTTGCATGTGATCAAAGTTGATTATTATTCATTAAGCCTGCCAGTGCAGTGCTGCACAGTGGTGTACTCATAAATCATGGAATGAGGCTGAGGAACTCACAGTAAATGTCTTGCCCATGAATGACTTACTGGGCTTCCTGCACTTTCTCTGTGGCCCCAGCATCTTGTTGTGAGTTTTCCAATCATAGAGGGGAGACACTTCTGTGAAATACAATAGCAGACATGTACATACACATGCATACACACACACACACACACACACTCACACACATTCAAGCAAATATACATAGACGATACGGGGGTAAAAACTTTGAAAGGAACTGATAGCAAAATTATGCTATAGATTTTAGATCAACGCAGCCAGGTTTATTGCTTAATACAATGACGTCAAGAGAGACACAGTCTATAAGCACACGCAGTGGCTATATCCTGAAATCTGACTAGCCGTTTAGTAGGTCCTAGGTTATATACAAGGACTTCAAAGCAGTTTAAAAACAAAGGACAGCAGTCAAACAGAGGTGGGCGTGGATTTTTCTGTCTGTATGCATGGAGACTAATCTAAATGTAAATGTAGGTCTCACCTGGCCAGGAAGTCGGCCTGGCCTGATTCCACTACCAAAGGCAGATAGTTCACACCTCAAAAGTTGGAGACACTTTGTCTGAAGGAAATACAGATATTATATATAAAATAATTCCTTTCAATTCCCCCTTTTCAAGTCGTCAGACTTTAACTTCAAAAAAAAAATTACCACCTATATACACAATCAGTGTATTAGACAATGGTTTCATCAACTTCAAATGTTTGGATATTGTTTTGTTTCTTCATTTGTTTTGTTTTTACAGAGTTCTTGGATTGAGGGATCAAGCTATAGATCATGGGGGAGACATAGCAACAACAATATACAAAAATAATAATAAACAACATAATCATAGCAAGACATCCTAGAATAATCAAAATATTGCGGGTCCATCCTCCCAGCGAACCCAGGAATTCCTCTACGCTATTTTGCCATGACAGGGAAAAGACACCCTGATTTGTATGTATATCTTTGGTAGATTTTAATATTACGCGATTCAAATCTTCAACTGAGCCACTTGCGTCAGGGATATAAACACAACACTCTTTGCCAATAACCTTACATGTGCCACCCTGAGAGGCAAATAATAGGTCTAAAGCCATTCTGTTCTGCCAAGCCAATTCATGAGTAGGGGTCAGTTCGGATTGTAATTCTAGAATAGTTTTAAGTGTTTGATTAGCAGTTTGTTCAAAAGCGTTTCTAAGAGTAGTTACTTCGTTTTGCATATCCCAAATTCCGAGAGGGGCTAAGAAAGTTGGCTGCGTACGCTAGGGCGTCCATGTTTACTGTTTCAAGAAAATGTTTACTTGCACACTTTTGGAAAGATTGCCAGTCTTTAGGTCCATAAGGGGAAGCAATCATGGGCCAACCATGCCCATCTGGAGGCATTAGGTGACAGACATAACAATCAGATCTATTAATTTTTCTGGGCTATGTTTTTAGACATGACCAAAGCCAAATTTTCTGCATAATGAGGATCTATGGGAGGCCTAACGGTTCGTTGGGAGGCTGGAGTCGCTGTAAAACATATGAACACAAAAAACATCAACATTTTTAACTATTATTAAGAGTCCAATGTCTTTTCAAGTTCTAAAGTTCTTCGAGGCAGCGGATGGGGTCCTCTTCGTGTTGTGTATAAGTGTGTAGAGGAAGCTACACAGGAGAACCTAAGTGCATCTGCTGAGTGGTTTCAACTAGAGCCCGACCGATAAAGGATTTTGAAGGCCGATACCGATACAGATATTTTTTGGTTTAAAAATCCGATATTCCGATATATCGGCCGGTATTTAAAAAAAAAAAAAAAAAAAAACATTACATTAAAACATTTCCATAACATTAGCTATTTGTAGTTATTTACGAGTTTTAACAAAAATAATGATAATGCATTTTAAAAAGAAACTTGTTTATTTTATTGTCACAACGGAACATCAAATTCAAAATATTGGAATTGATAGTCACAAATTTTGTCATGCTTATCTGAGTATATAAAACGCCAACACTCATGTGTTTTGTCCATTTTTATTTTAATTTTGAAATATTCATTTATCGGCCAATATAAATGCCGATACCGATAGTTTGGAAAATGCCTAATATCGGCCGATAATATCGGCCTGCCGATATATCGGTCGGGCTCTAGTTTCAACTTTAAAACTAATTCAGCTGAAGGACACTCATCAGCTGACAGAAACTCACAATTGGGCAATTAGCAGGTAAGCAGAAACTCTGGACTGAAAATCACCAGCTCCTCCCACTGTTAGGCCTTTTCTTTGTATGGTCTCTTGGTGGGTGGTATTCTCACTAACAGGAACAGCTTAAAAACCAACTACATACAACTGGATAACTCAGAGGAAGCTACACAGGAGAACCTAAGTGCATCTGCTGAGTGGTTTCAACTTTAAAACTAATTCAGCTGAAGGACACTCATCAGCTGACAGAAACTCACAATTGGGCAATTAGCAGGTAAGCAGAAACTCTGGACTGAAAATCACCAGCTCCTCCCACTGTTAGGCCTTTTCTTTGTATGGTCTCTTGGTGGGTGGTCTCAACGGTGCAATTTAGCAACTGACTTGCATATCCATAGGGATCTTTCTTGGAGCGCCAGCGAAAGCGCCAGCCCTTGTGTTCAGCCCTTCTCGTGTGTAGACATTTGAGGGTAAAGACATACGTGTCAACCTGTGCGTGTCTACCGAGCAGGGGCTCTGAGCATAGCAAAAAAAAAAAAAAAAACATCCAATCGGTCAGCATGTGTCTCTACCCAATCCCTACATGGTCCGGAGTTCGCAGGAGGTTTCGCTTTGTCAGAAGATGTCGCAATCAAGGTAACCTCCGGTTGCTAAAGCAAGCTTCTGAGAATCGCTCTGTACTCTCAATAGGACTCTGGAATTGTCAGTCGGCCGTCAACAAAACGGACTTAATCTCTGCCTATGCTAAACACTTAGCCTTAGACGTCATGGCCCTCACCGAAACATGGATCAAACCTGGAAACAATGCAACTCCAGCGGCACTTTCTGTCAACCACACTTTCTCCCACACCTCTCGTCCAGCCGGACGGGGCGGTGGCACGGGCCTGCTCATCTCCAACAACTGGGAACACAACTAACTGATACCCACAGCTACATACAACTCCTTTGAATACCATGCCACACTGGTGACAGCACCTGTCAAAATCTACCTGGTTGTCATATATCGCCCTCCTGGCCAACTAGGAGACTTCTTAGACGAGTTTGATACACTGCTCTCATCCATTCCTGAGCACGACTGCCCCTTGCTCGTCCTTGGCGATATGAATCTACATCTGGACAACCCAAGCTCTTCTGACTTCCTCTCACTCATCCATTCCTTTGATCTACAACTGGTTCATAGTCCTCCAACTCACAAAGCAGGCAAGGTACTGGATCTTGTACTTGTCCGCAACTGCTCTACGGAATCCCTGACCATAACACCTCTGCACCTCTCGGATCACTACTTCATTCAGTTCAGCTTACGCCTCCCAGTAGTATCTCGGACCACCCCTCCTCTGGTATCGTTCCGCCGCAATCTCCGCAATCTCTCTCCCTCTCGCTTTGCTTCTCTTGCCGCCTCTGCTCTTCCACCAGCATGTACATTCTCCTCACTTGAGGTCAATGATGCCACTGAGTCTCTGTGCTCTACCCTGAGGATGTGTCTTGATAGGCTATGTCCCCTATCCACCAAACCGGCTCGGCCCTCCCAACCGCATCCTTGGCTTGATGACTCCATCCGTTGACAGCGTACAAACCTCAGAGCTGCTGAAAGGCAATGGCGCAAATCAAGAAATCTTTCTGACTTAAACAGGTTCCAGGCACTGCTCTCTTCCTTCTCATCTGATGTCACTGCTGCAAAGAAGGCCTTCTATAATGACAAAATTCAAAACGCCACGGAAACCAGGAGACTATTCTCAACCTTCAAAACTTTACTCAACCCCCCACCACCACCTCCTGCTACCAATCTGACAGCTGATTCTTTTGCTTCTTTCTTCAACGACAAAGTAGCTGCCATCAGTAGGCAGTTCTCTGAACCAACTGCAAAGGCTACAACTGGACCGTATACTAACGGCAGCACCTCCGATTACAATAGTCCTGCCGCGACATTTGCTTCATTCAAACCCCTCACCGAAATGGATGTGTCTAAACTTCTCACTTGCAGCCGTCCTACAACGTGCCCTCTGGACCCGATTCCAACCAACCTCTTGCAATCCATAGCTCCAACCATCACACCAGCTATCACACATGTGATCAACGCTTCACTATCAACAGGAATCTTCCCTTCTGCATTCAAGCATGCTCAGGTAACACCTCTACTCAAGAAACCCTCTCTTGCTCCCGACCAGGTGGGAAACTACAGGCCGGTCTCTCTCCTTCCGTTCCTTGCAAAAACTATTGAAAGGGCGGTATTCAAACAGGTTACTGAATTCTTGAACCAACAGAATCTACTCGACCACAACCAATCTGGCTTTAAGAGCGGCCACTCCACTGAAACAGCACTACTATCTGTGGTTGAAGCCTTAAAAGAAGCCAGAGAGGAATCAAGGTCATCTGTACTCATCCTGCTTGACCTGTCAGCTGCGTTTGATACGGTAAACCACAGTATTCTATTGTCTATACTGTCAAACATGGGCATCAAGGGTGATGCATACTGCTGGTTCGAATCCTACCTCACTGGGCGACTGTTCAAAGTGTCCTGGCTAAGACACACCTCTGCGCCTTACCACCTTGCTACTGGAGTACCCTAAGGATCTGTGTTGGGTCCCCTTCTTTTCTCCATCTATACCACTTCCTTGGGCCAAATCATCTGCCAGCATGGCTTCTCCTACCACTGCTATGCCGATGATACCCAGCTCTATCTGTCATTCTCACCCGATGACCCAACCATCCAAACACGAATCTCGGATTGCCTCTCTGACATCTCTGCATGGATGCAAGACCATCATCTCTAGCTGAACCTCTCAAAAACCGAGCTGCTGGTCCTCCCAGCTAAACCAACTTTTCATCACAACATTTGCATCAGCTCTGGCTCCTTGTCTCTTGCTCCCTCACGGGTAGCCAGGAACCTAGGTGTTATGATTGACGACCAGCTAACCTTCAATGACCATGTTGCTTCTGTTGCCCGGGCCTGCCGCTTTGCACTATTCAATATCAAAAAGATCAGACCATACCTAACTCAACAAGCCTCCCAATTGCTGGTTCAAACTATGGTCCTCTCACGCCTTGACTACTGCAATGCCCTTCTGGCAGGACTTCCTGCCTGTGCCGTCAAGCCACTTCAGATGATCCAAAATGCTGCGGCGCGTCTCATCTTCAATCAGCCGAAGAGGACGCATGTCACCCCTCTGCTAATCGAGCTCCACTGGTTGCCTCTGGCGGCTCGCATCAAATTCAAATCACTGATGCTGACTTACAAAGTGCTTAGAGGATCTGCCCCTTTTTATCTAAGCGCTCTCATAAAAGCTCAGGCTACCACCCGACAACTCCGGTCCTCCAATGACTGTCGACTGGCAGTCCCAGCACCTCGCCCAAGGCAATCCAGACTCTTCTCATGTGTCGTCCCACGCTGGTGGAATGACCTACCAAAAACAATCAGAACAGGGCCATCTCTGGAGGCCTTCAAAAAGCTCTTAAAGACCCAGCTATTCAGAGAACATCATCTATCCTAGCACTAAAATGAACTGAAGCACTATCCCCTAGCACTATGCTCCTTAAGGTTTCTGCTATGTAGCTTGATTGTTATCCTGGTTTTGTAAGTCGCTTTGGATAAAAGCGTCTGCTAAATGCATAAATGTAAATGTAAATGTAAAACTTGAGTGTGTATGCAAACAATATGTACAAACGGGCGGCGCTAGGCTCTATTAATAGGAGGCGTCCCTCCACACCCTGTGTTCCTTCCTCTTCTGGTCGTTCTTTATGTGGGATGTTCTCTGCGTCCACCTAAACTGAGAACCGAAGGGTGGACTACCTTGGTCTCAGACCGTACTGCTATGGGATTATTCTGCCCTACAGTAGGCCTTTTTAAGCTGTACAGTAATCCAGTGTTGTAAGGAAGTAATCCAATGTTGTATCCACTATGGTGTTGTTCTGGATACGTGGTCCAAGGAATATGGGGACTGTCGCTGGTCTGCTTTGCTGTCCCCCTTTAGACGTGGTTGTCTTCAGGTTTTTGTGTTCACGGATCTGCTTCACTGTCCCCCTTTCGACGTGGTTACAGGACGTTTCTCCTGCAGGCAGGTCGATCAAAGCAGTCTCCTAGGGAATAAGCAGAGACAAAGAAAACAAAACAAACACAACACGCATGCAAGGTTGTTGTCCTTATGCACTCTTCAATACTTTTTTTTAATCGGCATCAAATTGTGTTTTAGTTGTGTGTTAGTTAGGTTAGTTAGTTTGTTAGTTTATTCATGGCGCTAGTAAAACCTTCAATAAATGTCAAACAGTGTTTTAACAAATAAGGCGCTGCTCCAGGTGTCGTGTTCACAGGTTTTTGTCCACCTTTAAATGTGCCTGTAGGCCAAGCATGTGTTTAAGGAAGAAACATTGCCTGGAACAAAAACTTTTAGAATAGTTAGTTTTGGGAGAAATGTTTGATCTTTGATGAATGGACCCAGTGGTGTTTTCCCTTCCTTAAAGAGAAGAATCAAGAGGTTTCAGTTAATGTTAACATAAGACAAAGACAAACAAAAAATAAAAAATAATAAAAATAAAAATTCATAAGGTCCTTTTTATATGCAGATCCCAGTGGCCCTTGATTACCAAATGTCTTGATCCAGCCAGGGAAGTCACCTGGACCTATTGATTTGGAAGATTAGATTTAGCAAGAGATCTCAGAAGTGTCAATATTTCAGAGTTGATTTCAGAGCTATTGTTATGCTGATTGCCCTGTTCAGAGGTGTGAGATTGGTCATCTGGCTTTCCGGAACGGCATTGTGCAGACAAGTGGCCATGTCTGCCACATTTGTGACACTTTTTCTTATTGTTAACTTCTGGCTTGTCGTTAACTGCGGCTATCGTGGGTGTCTCAGAGAACTGAGCCATATTGGCCTCAGCCCTTTGTCCCCAAATCAAAAAGGCAGACCACTTGTCCATTATAGGTAGACTTACCATCCACAATTTGTGGTATGTCTCATTCATGTTCTTAGCAGCTGTGTCAATGATGAAACTTGAGTCAATGTCTGGGGTATCTGGGTGGCATGCAGACAGAATTCTGTGTTTCTCTTCAAATTTGGCAGAAAAGGATGAGAAAGATTCTGATGGGCCTTGAATACAGTTAGTCAATAAGGAGAATGTGTGATGTCCTCTACCAATTATTCCCTGTGCTATGTTCTCACAAGTAGACAAATGCAACTCCTAAGCATACTCATTATCTGGCATCATTCTGGGCCATGCTGTGTCAGCTAAGCATGCGGCATAGCCAAGAGGGGCTTTGGACTTGATCACAGTAATCACTTCCCTGTATTCTAGAGAGAAAGTAACAACAGCATCTTTCAATTTAATCCAAAAGTCGACATTTGGGTCTTGTGTGCGCAGGGGTGGTAAAGACTGCAAGATATGGCTCAAAGCACTAGGTGTAATTGGCTCGTTAATGCCTATTGTTCCCGCTACCCCAGGTCCTTTGTAAGTAACGCTAACATTCGGAATTGCGTCTGCCCCCTGAACGTCCCCAGGTGTAAGCGGCCTGATCGGCGCCATCTGTGGCAAACTCCTTTCTGGTGGGGTTTGGGACTGTGGTGACACACAAAAAATATTATCGCCTGTCTGAGCAATAGCAGGAGGAGCAGTGGGGGTTATAGTTTCAGATACAGCAGCAATATGGGAAAAGTTATTATCAGTCTTCATAAGAGAAGCTTTCATCCTTGTTGCTAAATTAGTCACAATCTGTGAGAAATCCAAAATGCTTTTTGGGTCCTTCGCCTCTAACGCTGGGACCGCACCCAATAAACTCTCAGCAACTTCAGACAATATATAGGTAGCAGTTTTCATGTCTTCACGCAACTTAAACAAAGGAACGGGCTGACCATTTGTCTCTGTCAGAGACCGCTTTGTCCACATGGCAACAAGATAACGTGAATAACACCTTCGCTTTTTATCAGATTTAATTTGCATTAGCCACTCACTAGCCTTTCTTACACCCCAAACTTGCTGGAAGCCATCTTTAATCATTTTAGCCTTAATTTTGTCATGTTCATTAACATCGCCAATCATTTCCATTGCAATCTGCACACTTAAGGGTACCTTACGGCATGAATCTTGATTTTCCATGATAGACGCTGACTGGTCTTATTAAATCACAGTGTACCAAATCAAATGTAGTAGATAACAACTGGACAATATAGACAAGTATTCACTTACTACTGGTGACGCTAGCAACTCCTTAGTTATTGGTATTGGATGAGGAATATAACTTGTGCTTCGCAGTGACGTAACGTTACTTATATCATGCCTTGCGGCACCAAATTCGATCAAAAACCCGGTCTTGCGAATTTCTGCGTATCAAGCCTACCAACTTGTCTAAAGCAGAGCTAGAAATTCACTATACACCTGAAGGACGTAACCTCAGGATCATTGAACTCACAGAGCCCACAATATTTTCGTCAAAATACTACGAGCCTTTGCAGAATAGGCCCTACCTATTCTATCACTCGCTTTAATGGACAAAAGTCCCACAAAATCATCCTAGTTTAGTAGAATCTAGGGCACGCTTCCTCGTCAGAAAGCCGTTTTTACCGTTCAGCACAGCCCTTTCTTAATCCAATACCAAAGAAATGGCGAAAAAAGTTTCAGCTTACCTCAGGAGTGCTCCGTCAACCAGCAGGGCGAATCATCTGCAGTATCCAAATTATTCAAAATCAATCCGAAATTGTTATCTCGGTGGGAACCTCCATAAACTGATAGCAAAATTATGCTATAGATTTTAGATCAACGCAGTCAGGTTACCGATGGAGAGTCAAAGTTCAAGGTTTATTGCTTAATACAATGACGTCAAGGGAGACACAGTCTATAAGCACACGCAGTGGCTATATCCTGAAATCTGACTAGCCGTTTAGTAGTATATAACTAGGTTATATACAAGAACTTCAAAGCAGTTTAAAAACAAAGGACAGCAGTCAAACAGAGGTGGGCGTGGATTTTTCTGTCTGTGTGCATGGAGACTAATCTAAATGTAAATGTAGGTCTCACCTGGCCAGGAAGTCGGCCTGGCCTGATTCCACTAACAAAGGCAGATAGTTCACACCTCAAAAGTTGGAGACACTTTGTCTGAAGGAAATACAGATATTATATATAAAATAATTCCTTTCAGAACTCACAATGCAGAAACTAATATTTTTTCCGTGTTATTTGAGCCAATTTTTATGTCCTTGTAGCTCAGTCGTGCCGTCACATAAATCAGTGAGAGAGCAGAGGGAGGAGGTAAGGACAAAATGTTTTGGTACCGCTTCAGATTGTGGCCCTCAGGAAGTACAGAGTAAGACGTTGTTAAGAACAACATAACAGAATGTATCATGGAATAAATTAGAGTGCTTAGAGCAAATCCACTGGACTAACACAAACAATATCAATTTTGATGATAATTTTTTTATGATAAATTTGAATTACATTGGCTGACGGATACTTGGGCTTGTTGGCTACTGACCATTCCTTTGGTGGTGTTGGCTTGTTATACATCATACCTTAGTTATGATGCTATAGATTAATGCCACCACAAACCACCCATCTGTTAAGCCGTACAATTTTCACTCTGTCTTTCTCCTCCTCTCTCTTTCCTCTCCACTTCTTTCTCTCTCATCACTTAGCCAACATCTATACATGGTTGCAATATAAACCAACCAACCCCACCGAACATGCCACCCTGCTGAGGACCTTCTTCCAACGTTTGATTCGGCGGCCCTCCTGAATGGTCCTCAACCCACTCCACGGTCCATGCCACTGCCTCCCTGCTGAGGGTCACCCCTGCCTTCCACTGCCTGATCCTGCATCTCTGGCTTCCTGGGCATGCAGGCTGCCTACATATCAGCCTCACAGACCACCCTGACATGATTGATACAGCGTCCAGCTGGCCCCTGTATATATTGACTTATAATGGGACTCCTATATTACTTTATTTATACCACAATTTTGTTATAATGCATACCTAATGGAATAGTAGTGGACTAATCACCATCTGAGAGACTGAAAACCTGCACTAGGCAGTTGGGCTAGCCCCTTGAGCCATCGGTACTGCCCAAGGTTTCTTCCTTTACCATAACAAGTAAAAACAAAAAACGCTGATAGAGAGGTTTTCCTTGCCCCTGTTTCTCATTGGGCCTCTTTGTGTTAAGCGCTTTGAGACATGCCTTTTGTAAAAATGCGCTTTATAAATAAAATTTCATTGAATTGAATTACTGATGGTTAGAAAAATCCCCTCAAACATGTAGCCTACTGTATCTAATGGATAGACTGTTCATTGATTAGGCTAATGAAAAAGGCATAACATTGACTTAACCTATACATGGGGGAGTTAGTCCATGGGTCAAATTAATGTCTGTATTGTAGGAAGACAGTGATGGGTAGATTAAACTTTGATGTTTTTGGTGTTCTTCCAGCATACGAATGCAGTAGTATAATTTATCCCGTGATACTTTTTATTACACCGTTTTTACCTACTCCTTATTCAGTCTTTCACGTGTTGTAATCTAAGGGGCCGTTCACACGGACACGCTTTTTTAACCTCCAGGCGCTCTATTTCAGTTGTTTCCCTATGGAACGATGCGTCTTTGAAAAAGTTCCACTGCTGCGATGCGTTCGGCTTTTTTTGTCGCTTGCGTCTCCTTCAAAAAATGTGAGGCGCTCAGAGTTGAAAATGGTTGAACTTTTGAGGTTGCGTTTTTATTAACAATGGGCGTTGCGTAGCAACGTTTGCGTTCTTTAACCAATTTTGCAAATGCCGAGTTTTTTGAAAGGTTGCGACACAGTAGGCTTTTTGGAGGTGAAAAACATGTTCCGTATGAACGTTCAGTGGTTTGTGTTTGTGAGCAAACATTCAGCATTATTTGCTGTGATCAAAGCTAAATAGTACAGATGACATTAAATGTGACTTATCAAATGCAAAAATCTCCTCAAAATGATGGTCAGTATCTTCCTCAAGTCACCTTGGACACTCAAAAGAATGGGATTTTGTTTTTGCTTTTCTCTGAGAGGGAATTATATCTAGAATGCCACTAAACTATTCATCTCTGAGCATTTTACATTACTCTCCTATTTGCTCTGTGAATTCAGACTCAGAGCTATTCTTCCTGTGTGAAATGGCAAGACACACACACACACACACCCTCTCAAACAATGCCCAGCTGGAGCCATGCACTAGTTATTAGATCATTATCACCCAGTGTAATGTCATACACAAGTCAGGTTGGGGTTGGAGGGGGGGGGGGGTCATTTTCCATTATCCATTCTTCCAAAATGCATTTATTCCTTCCCCATACTCCACAATTTGCTCTGTGCCATTCCCAGTGAGCTGCCTTGCCTTGGAGCCATCCCTGCTCTCTGAGCGAGATTCACTGACGAGTGTCTAGTCTACCGCTCATATGCATCAGTGCCTCCCACAGTCGTTTACACAAACCCATGGGAAAAACTCCAGCGTGCATAAGAGAGATGTTTTACACCCATTGCAGAAGAGACGTAAGCCCAGGCTGTTCAATTACCAGTGCATGTCACATACGTCAGGAAAAAGAAGACCCCTTTGATGTCAGAATGCATGCATTGCTTTTAAACAGGCTTATTAGTGTGCTATGACAGTAGATGGTAAATAGTAGAGTGAGGTTGGAATTGCAATGTTCTGATCAGACAGAAATGAGCACATCTTGACTTAAGAATCGAACTTCCAGAAACTGTGCATCCTAAAATGGCTCATAGTTCGAAAGACCACATTATAAAAAGCTAAGAGTAATCTGTGAAATATGGGATATTCAATTTCAAATGACCTAAGACCCTTATAGACCCCCAAACTCTTCTGCATGGCCTTGAAATGAAGATTTGACTGACGTGTCACAGAAATAGTCTACTAATTTTATTAATTGTTTTACAAGTGTTTTTTTTTCTTAGTGACTTCTCTGTAGCTAATTAACAAGCTGAAAATTGCACATGCTAATTAATGTCAAAGACTGTGGTGGAAGACTGCAAACTCTAAATAGATTTTTTTTTTGTTTTTTTCCCACCTACTTGGAATGGTATTTTTGTATATAGAACATCAAACTAGACGTAAACTCGCCGTTTCAGCCACAGTCAACACCTTTGTCATTTTGTAGGCTGATTAATTTATGCCTGCTCAAAGCTGCACACTGGCACCATCTTTCACCGTGTGTGCCTGCAGTCAGAGGGCATGCCTCACACTGCTGCAAGTTAACAGCTTCATGTTCATTCCAAGGGGCCAGAATTCCATGACAGTGGAATTTTCTTTATTGATTACATTGAATCAGCTCTTTTACAATTACCAGTCAAGTGTGTGTGTGCCCTGTGTCAGCAATTATAGGCAGTCTACATATATGGAGATGTCATCTTTACTCTTGATACACCTAACATCAATATGGTTGTACGCTAGAACAGTGTTTGGGTTGATGTGAGCGACACAAGACACTCTTTGTAAATATTTGGGTGTAATGTTGCTATTTAATGAGTATTGGTCCTCCCAAATAAAGTAGTCAAATGGGTGTGAGTGTATTTTCTGGTTGTGTTTCATTTTTTCTCAGTTAATGTAATTTAGGCTTCTGAGGAAACCCGGCTGACATAAACAAATGTGATTTTTAGCGTCCAACATTGTCAATTTCATTGTTTTCCAGTAGAACTTAGTATTATTTGCAATCCTTGTTCTAAAGAGACTAATGATTATAATTATGTATTTGTAAAATATAAGTCAAATTTATGCAATGGCCCATTGTGTTTTCCATTAAAATAACTTTTAAGATTTGTTGACTAGAAAAGAAAGAAAATATATTAAGTAAAATAAAGAAAACATATTTAATGAAAACATATGGGCCCTACACATGGAAAGTGCATGAAAATTCACGAATATGTGATGTAAACGCTGAGTTTACATCACATATTCATGACATAAAACTGCACAACTTAAGCTTTTCTACTTGCTAGTTGGTGTAATGAATGGTAAGTGAGGTAATTAGCTTTAAAGATCCGCTCAGTAATTATGTTTTTTAACCCTGCATTAAACGGCACAAAGCTGTAGGGTGTACAGGGCTGTACAGCGGTGCGCTCAATCACCGTTTGCAACAACAGAGGCCAGTCTAATTTCTAAGTGATTTTATGACCACAAAAATGGTCATAAAACTTACTGAGAGCCTCTTCAAATTTTCTTTAAAAACTTACGTTAACACAGATCTACATCAATATCATATATAATCCATTTAAATGTGAAAAGATACTTTCTCTGCATGCTTTCAATGGTCATCTTCCAGAATCTTAGGTTGATGTAAGCCCTATGTTAGAAGTATTGCATCTGACACTGCCACATTTGGAGACTGAAAAAAACAAGATGCATGTGCTGACAGGCTATATAATGACAGATGATTTATCCTATTTAGCCAGACCCATAGAGTAAATAGATTTAAAAAACGATTTAACTTTAAGGTATTATAAAGTTAAAAGTTAAAATGCCTGTTTTTTCGATGATAGATTTAGTTTAATTTTTTAACGTCAAATAGACACATAACAGTAAATAGTTAATATACTATTACTGGTTGTGCCAAATTATTATGTAATGACCTCCAAAGCTCCTCCAAAATTTAAGTCTAAAGAAGTCTAAAGATTAAATGAAACACACAGGGTTTTTGGGCGCCGTTGAGTATTTCAAACTTGGCCTCTTCCTAACTTGTTGAAGTGTCCTTGAGCAAGATGGCACCTTACAGTATATGGCAGCCTCCAGCATATTTGTGTGTTTGTGTGAATGGGTGAATGTGAATTTCCATGTAAATGCTGAGTCTATAGTCCAGTAATTTATTAGATTAGCAATTACCATTTCTCTCTGCAAATATACCCATTGCCCCCAAAGGATTTGAAATTATTTAATAACTCAAAACATTGTCGGGGAAAATTAAGTGAAACATGTAAATGTATGGTCCCAAGCAGACAAAAGTTAAACCCCATTTCCTGCTGTAAAATCAACATTCTTAGAACTCTGCTAACCTTGTCTCAAAATCAGCCACCTGTGCTTACATGCTTGCCATAATTACCACGAGTGAAGCAATCAGGTTTCCCCAGAAGAAACTGATGAAATTATCTGTTAATTGCTTGTGTAAAATAAACCCTAATTTAATATAATAGCAGCGACTTTATTTGCCATTTAATTAGCTTGGCTGTGTGAGCACAAATGTGTACGAATGATGTATTGCGCTTTAGTTGGCATCATTTGCACTCATTTTTCTCAGACAGCAAGCACATGGCATGGGCAGTCTCCACTCAAATTCTTGTGCTTTTTCAGCTTACCTTCAGAGCATAATCACAAGGATATGATGATAAACTTAAGTTTGATTGTATAGACTCAAAGACTGGGAAATGGTTGAAAATGAGTTATTTAGACCTCCATGACTTAACATTTTGGTGCACCTGGTGTACCTGTCATTGTTACTTGATACTGGATCATGAGGATTCTTGTCAAAGGGTAGCTGAATTAATCATACTGTCTGGTATGGAATTAACAATATACAGACCTTTTCCTCCACCCAAAATAGCAGTGAAGTTTCATTTCATCTGAACATCTGTCTGGAGTTTCTGATACTCACTGTGGAATTAGCATTGAGCTCAAGGTCTTTAATATCCACCCCCATGTACCAGGTTCTTGTTCTGGGTTGGT
This sequence comes from Limnothrissa miodon, assembly GCA_017657215.1. Taxonomy (NCBI): domain Eukaryota; kingdom Metazoa; phylum Chordata; class Actinopteri; order Clupeiformes; family Clupeidae; genus Limnothrissa; species Limnothrissa miodon. The sequence continues at coordinate 1,553,348 of JAGFZM010000002.1, read as the reverse complement.
TCTTGTGCCTGAGCTACGTGCAAATGATCCAATAACAGACTAATTTTTCCACAGACTGAGGGCTAAAGTGGGGCTGTGTCATAAGTCACTGCACACGTCTCTGCTTTTGTCATCCTACCAACATCACGATGGACTACTGCTAATCTGTTACAGATGAAAAATGTAGGGGAGGGCAGGACTGGTTGGCAAGTCCACCTTGCGGTTTCTGCAGAGAAAATGCAGTCTAGTTTATGAATGAGGCACCATAGTGCATTTGTACTAGTGCTAACCTGCCCAGGCATCATGATGATTCTTTTTGCAGATTTTATTACCAAACTGTGGGATCCCCAAAAACTTTCAATCAGTACACCTTCTCCATTTCCTCTATATTGATGAATTTAGTTTTATGCATTCTGAAGTGTGCTATGATTAGTCTGCAGTGGGTTCAACAATGCATCCTTGTGATTCTCTAATGCTAAAGGACAGGCCTGAGGATTGATGTGGGTCCATGCTCACCGTGGGTGGTCTGTCAGAAAATTCCTAATCCACTGCTTAGGTTATTGCCCAGATACAAGAAGTTTGGTGACCAGCTGGGGTGATGAATGAAATGCTGAGCTGTTATCAATAATGAGCAGCCTCACATATGTCTTTTTTGTTTCTTGTCAAGGTATGTGAGTGCTGTGTAAAGAGCTGTGGCAATACTTTGGTGTTTTCCTCTGTTTTCCTCGTTAGCATTGCCATTGGTTTTGAGGGGTGGGGTGGGGGTTATCACCAGACAGTGTATCTTTTTTTCACACCAGCATCACAGAGATTTAGGTTGGAATGCATTTAATTAGAAGTAACAGTGCTCATGACTTAAACATTATATGATGGTAAAATGGGGAAATTAATGATGGGCAGTGGGTAATTTCATACAATATTAATAATTTAGTAAAAAGCATGGTATACGTGATGGGTTGTGACAGGAAAAAAACATAATAATAATTATTAATAATTAACTATGACCCTCTGTCAATTTGGGTTGCTCAATAGTAAAATTGTATTGTATGTTTTGAATGTGTGCATACTTAATGTGTGTATCTGCACGCCAGAGTTTGAAAGGATTCTGGAAAAGACAAACACATATCACATCATATCAATGTGGATGTATAGCAGAGATTGCATAAACCTAGATGCATCCCTAATTGTTCTGGGGAGCCAGCAGGGGTTTAGAGCCACTCCATAGAATGCCTCACTTCTCATCCAGCTTGGGGATGGAGGATAGATGTTCTTCTGCGGGTGGAGATAACAGCAGCTCAGAAGAGGGCAGAAGAATAAAACAGAGATAGAAAAGTGCTTAGTTTAGGACGGATAAGGAAATAGCTACACACTTCTCTTCTAAGACCAAGTTAGGTGTTTTGGCAGTTGGGATGAATGCTGAGCTATTGTGTTACAGGTGCTTCCTCAGGTGATGTATTGGATGCTCGCACACAAATGCATATAGATACGTATGGAAAAAAAATAGGTACCTATTAAAACTGTCTGTGTGATATATTTTCTTTCAGTATTCAATTTTCCCCCGCTTTGTCGAGTGTTGTTGGCCTCAAGTTGCTTCCTACAGGGTTCCTAAGGCGCCATCTTTCATTTCAAAAGGGATCATGCTAGTACACTATTATCAAGAAGGATTGGAAAGCTTGAGGCACCATTCCTGACAACATTCCTAACATCCAAACAACCCTTACCATTGACAATTCTGGATCATATACAACGAATAAGCAAAAGATGAAAAAGAAAGAAAAAGAAGAAAAGGTTGATCTGCTTTAAGCCATTTATCCTGTCAGGACAGCTCAGACAATACTGGGTCCTTGTATTTACACAAAATATGCGCCCTCTCTCTCCAAATGTTTTACCCTTAATACTCACAGGACTGTCTCGGTTTGACAATTCCAAAATACTGGAGTTACAGGAAGAGGCCTTGATATTCCTTCCCCAACATCACCAAGCCCAAACAAAGCACTAGGATTGTCAGTGTAGCTGTGGAGTTGTCTAAAGTGTGTTCCTATCTGATGCTACAAAGCTATTTTGAATCCTTGTAACACATATACCATTAAATTACCAAAACATTTTTGAAATCCCTTGTCTGAACCAGCCCTCAGACAACTGACCCCATCTGCACACTAGGACAATGGATGCTGAGAGTTCTCATCAGTGCTCAGGCCAACCTTTGAATAACTCTTTGTTCATAGAATTTGTCTCCTCTTAGATATGAATTATTCAGTATTTTTTTAGAAAGGTAGAGTTGAAAGGAAGGGTATATCTCAAAGCATGCCAGAGCAAGATGCGACGCAAGAATTTCCTTGAATTTCCCCTTGGGGATCAATAAAGTATCTATCTATCTATCTAGAACCTATTTTAAAATACAAAAAGTGGAGCTTTGGAATACATCTGACCTGGAATACATCTGCATTGGAATGCATCTGACCTGATCCTTGTCCTGCTCCTCTACTTTGAAGTTAACACTTGTGTCAGATTCTGTCTGCATGCCTGTGGCATATTCCTGGTCTGGGGTGTGGGAGTTATGGCTTTATTTCAATAATACCTTTGGTTGGCATCTTTATAATGCCCTTCAAAATGAATATGACCCTCTGTATGATCAACATATGACATAAAAAGTTAGACCAAATATCCCAATAGTCACTTGTTTAAGACACTACAACCAGATAAGCTTATCCTGGATAACTGATATTGGCCATTCTGTCTGTGAAAGCTGTCGTTTATGCTTCTGTTTACCAATACCAGGATGTCAAAACTTTCACCCAGAATCTCCAAAATTCATCCTGATTGCTGGCAGACAAGCAACTTCCTACTTTGCCCAAGTCAAAGCATGACTTAGAGGCCTGCCTCAGGGCCCTTGGCAAATTGAACTGTCATGTCATCCTAATGTGTACTCATGGACATTCCTCCTCTCTGTGGACTTGCATCCTATATGGCTCCATTGCGACAAACACTGTCCCTGGCTCCCTTCTTCCCTGTTCAGGCATAGAGCCATAGACATTAGAGGGGTTACAATCTCATCTTTTGGCAAAAAAAGATTATAAAGTGCAGGAGTTGGTTCAGATAGAGCTGAATTGTTTCAAGAACAAATTACAAAGTGGGCTAGAATACACAATTCCTGCATTCAAGCACCACCAAAAAATGGGAAAATGGGGTTATTTGCTGTCTATTAAAGGGATAGTTCGGTTTTTAACACACAGGTTGTCTAAAATGCAATAATGTGGTTGACATCGAAATTTTGACGATTGCTTCTGTCTCGGCTATTTGGGAAATGTAGAATCGCCTCTGCCTGCCTTCAAAATGGCTAGCAATGGGCATGTGTTGTTTCTATCCTTAAAACACTGGTTTTAAAAAAGTGCTACTCA
>JAGFZM010000002.1:1503374-1529971 GCA_017657215.1 Limnothrissa miodon | reverse complement strand
TATTTATCCGCTACAAGGTGAATTTTAAAATGGGAGTGACAGCAAAACAAGAACAAGTTGACCTAGGAAGAATTGTTGAATTGAAGTTCTTGACTTGAAACACCAGAAGTTCCCGTTTTATGCAGGAGATTGATTTAAATGAAGAGTGCATTCTGATTTGCCACACCTGTCAGCATGTCATTCCTAATAGTAGCCCACTTGATGCATCTGTGCCATCTGCACCAACTACTAAATAATGCATCGGCCAGGGGACAAACCTATACATTTACACACAAGTGCATGTCCTAAAGCCAAATGGATCCACACAAACTGGCATGGAAGTAAATCTCATGAATAAATTCTCTCTCTCTCTCTAACTCTTCCTCACAGCTTGTCTCTTATAATTGAGGAACCAACCCATAATTATCCTGCTTGTTTCAAAAAATTTGTTTCAAACTATGGACAAATTTTAAAATCTTGTGGTCTAAATTTATCCTCTATTTTTATACTCATTAGTACGGTCATACACACACACACACGCACACACGTACACACACACACACGCGCGCACGCACGTACACACACACACATACACATAGAAAGCATTTGTCACAACAGGTGCTATTAGTGACTCTCCACTACACAGACATATTACCATTCCTATTTTATAAAAAATATCAGTAGTTGGCTGTGGCCTTGTGTCATGATATTAAGTACAGTATAATGAGTTCTCCAAGTAGGCCTTTCCTCAGCCTCAAGCCTAGACTTTAAAATAAACCAGTTCAGGAAGTTTCACAAGGAGAAGTTGACAAAACTTAACAGTATGTCACTGTGTGTATGCAGTGGGAAGAGACACACTTGAAGTTTCTTGGTCCCTGCTCCTTACGGCAAGCAAACATTAAAAATAGTCCTCCATATGCTGTGAGCAGTTTGGTGTCGTCTCAGGTCAGAGGCTGTTTATCCGCCCAAGAGGTAGCCCTCGGGGGTCTGTGCAACACAGACCTTCAGCGCCTCTTGCATACAGATATGCTCATCATCTCATTACATTGGTTTCATTAGGCCCTGCATTGTGAGCCACAGTGAGAAACTTGCATTGACTACTGTAATCCTTTTACTTAATATCACATCAAGGTCATGACAACATTGCATAGAGAAATGCCTGGGAAGAAAGAGGGGTTTGATTTGTAATTTGATGTTGTTAATATAACCTCATAGGATGCCTTTATTGTTTGATAACTAAACAGTCGAAATCCATTTGGTATCCATTTGCTGTGTCTTTCATCCTATCACATGCATTTATGTCTGTGCATTGTGTGACCAATCCGTGCCATCCTTTAACTTAATTGCCCGCTATTAGGATGCTATAACCAGTGCCAAACCAAAGAATTGCTAATGAGCTAATTTGGGGGTAATTGCAAGAGCGCCTCTGAGTTCCTGAATTGAGGACAATTAATCTGATATGAAAAGATTCACTAGTTTTCCGCTCTCAAGTAAAATCGGATACATCCTTGTAAATTGGTAGTTTAAAGGTCAGACGAATGAATGGATGAATGAATGCATTAAATATATGGCTTCTATGGCTTTTTACTACAAACATTAATAACTACAGTAAATGGGAAATGTTCAGATGAATTTCATTGCTTCATTGCACTGTAAAATAACAGTCAGCAGTGGCATCATTTTAATGCAGCTGCCCTTAGGCCACCAGAAACCAATCTTTTAAATTCAATCCCAGTGTTGAAAAAAACTCATTATTATTACTGGTATTATTATTTTCAAAACATATCTTATTTCAAATTTGACAACATGTCTGTTGGTACATCCAATGATCATTCTAAATCTATAATGAGATTCATTTCCAACATGAATGTATATTATGTAAAACACCATACACTATACAAAAGACCATCAGAAATCTCTGAGACCATCACTGTCTCAGAAAAAGATCCAGTTAAAGGCCCACTATGCAACATTTTTCATTTAATTAATCCGTTTCATACTGTTTAGGATGCTAAAATTAGTCATTACACGGCGAACGAACGGTGTAGAATGCGCCACCGTGGCCAATAGCGGTAGATACAGCACTTGCAATGTTCAGCAGTGCGGACCGCCTCCAATAGAATGCAGTGCAATACAATGCTATACAGCTGGCTTTAGAGGGAGCTCGTGAGAGAGAAAAACAGAATGTTGCTTAGTGCCGGTTTAAATTGTTAAATTACCACAGGTGAATGGTTTTGGCTATGGTTTCAACTCAGTACTCACTAAATGCTGGTCCAGAAACAAACAATGCCAGGTGATATCAGTTACTATAGCATCTGTAAACATCTTGACCGTGCGTACTGTAGTTTGCTGGCACCACATATTTCTACATTCAAACAACATTTTTAGATTATTTTAGTACAATCTTTCACTAACTTTGTAAAAATAATTGGGGGAAAAGGGCAACCTAAATGTATTTCTGCCAACTACTGTGTGTTTGTTCTCACTTACAAGGAACACATTGAAGTATGTTCTTCCCTTAGACGAGTTGATACATGCCTGTCTCGTGTCAGTGTGTACACTGAATTGCTATGGTGTCCATCCGATGCCACTTTGTTAGCATTTAGCTTAGTCTAAAGTGAGTCCAAATGGGGATGAAGTCAGAACAAACACATCCACGTCTTTCCTAACATGTGGTTACTCGAGTAGATCCCTGACTAACTATTGTGACACAAACTAAAACATAGATATTTTCTAAGTGGATAATATGGTGAACTAGTGGGAACACATGGGAGTCCTTCACTATCGGTGCAGTGATAACTAGCAGAAGGTCTAAAGTGCCGTCATGTTTCACATGATGTTACTCTGCCACACATTATAGTTCTTATTATCCACCAGGTAACTACTAGAGCATGCAAATGGGAAAGATGTGGATGTGTTTGGTCGTTTCTAACTTCATCCCCGTTTGGACGCTACAAAGTAACATTGCATGCCAGAGCAACTGAGTGCACACACTCAGACAAGAGAGCTACAGGTATGTATCAACTTGTCTAAGTTAAGGGAATAACATATTTCAATATAGAAAATCCTTTTTAAAGAATAGCATTAAAGATTGCCGGACTAAGTGTCGGACCCAGCCGAGGCCGAGCCCGAGTTCTATTCTGAATCCACTCCAGTCCAGTCCAGCATTTAGTCCTGCTCCTGTTCCTGAATCTGGACAGGCCTCTAGTTCTGCTCTTGGTCCCGGGCCCAGTCCAGGCCTTCTTTCTGTGGGTGGTGGGACAGCCTGGCCATCTGTCCTCCACCTTACGTTTTACTATGCTTGACCAGGCTTCACAGGCTTCACTGCTTGCTACGTCATCAAACGGTGCCAAGCACTTTTTCAAAGTCAGGGACAATCAAAAATTCTGCTAATGTGCAGAGTACTCAGGAGGATGTTTTAAAATAGCAGCGGCACCGCAGTACATCGCATGTATCACAAACTAGAAAGGTTCTCAGACTTGCCACTGTAGCAACCAACTCGCAAGCAACCATTCTATCAAATAAGCATTCCATGTGCTTTTTTAAGATGTCGAGAATGTATCCTTGATAGGGCTGACTGGTGTGTGGTACGCTGCCAGCATCAGAGAGCTGTTAGGAGTCTGAACAGAGGCGTGGCACGTGTAGGACGGTGTGCCAAGACGGTGACGATGGTGCAGTAACTTTGACATAGCTGACTTCCTTACGCCCACCAAAGGGAACATATTGTGCCATTCATTTGTTTGAGAAGAGACCAAGGGACATATCCACTGTTGATATGTCCTTTGGACTATTCTTAAACAAATATGTTGTTTGCCTCTTTTGACTATTAAAACTCTTATTAAAAAAAATTTTTTGCACAATTTCCAAGCAAGAAAACTCTGTAGAAAGTGGTGAACAGTGTTCATTTAGTGTTCTGATATACTGTGTAATAATAACCAGCACTTCTAAAATTGGACAGGAAAGCATTTTTAGACTGCAAAAAACAAGTAACAAAAGTGTAAACATATTTATAATGATGACTCAAACATCTGTTCCCCCAGCGTGCTAAGCAGCAGATACATGAGTGTGATTAATTGCCCTGGCTGGCCCTGGAAGTGAACTTTTGACATGACTGAGGCACGGACCTTTGACCTTGACATGGCAACCACTGGGCTGCCAGCTTGCGCACGTCGTATACTTGAGTGTGCTACATGCCTGCCCTCCTGACAACAACAAAACACCTCCCTGCCCTCATTATAGTCCAAGGTCAGCCTCATAAAAGCAGAGCACCAGGGTATACAGTACCCTACTTCACCTCAAGAAAGGCAACAATCAGAGATTAGTTTAGGATGTTGAGATTCATAAGAGATTTATATAGTGCATGCTGTTGTGGTGTAATGTGTCATAGCAGGGTATGGGCAGGAAATAGTGGTTGGAATTGTGCATGACAAATAGGCCCATAAAGACAGAGTAATTAAATCAAGCAAGGCTGACAATCTGCTGAAACCTGTGCGATTTATGTAGTATGGCAGCTATGTGTCAGAGCAGCCGTTTAACAGGCTGCTTATTGGCTGGGAAGAGTCTCTGGGCGGAGGGACTGGCATCTTTCCAACAACGTACAGTTGGAAAGCTGACAATATCGACTAAATAATAGGTTTTTCCTCCCTGCTGTGCACCATTGAAACCCTCCTGCTGCACAGTAAATGACCACGGAATGCTGACGTTTACAGCCTATGTGTATTGAGCTTGTTTTTATGATGAAGATGCATAGCCAAATAGGTCTTTGTTGGGTGCTGTTGTCAATTAGTCACATTTGGTGAGTTTATTTTGGCGATTTCCATGGTTAGTGGATTGGCAGTAGATAGGCTGCGATATTTACTTACTTGCAAAAAATACTGTTTCTGGAAGGTGAGAGTTGACTCGTATTTCATATTTTCATAAATGTTGCTGTACCATCTCTCTCCCTCTCTCTCTCTCTCTACCCCTTCTGCTCTTCTTCTATTTCTCTTTTCACAATCCACACTTTCCACATTCCACATTTTCAGCCACTGAGTCTTTTTTCTCTCCTGACTCCAGAGCAGCTAGTTTGTCATGGACTCATCGAGCCTGATTAAGACAAAGTGCTCAGGCACAGTTTCATTTGCATGTTATCAGTGTGGTGGTCTTGGGGATTCTGGGTCAAGGCCACACTAGCGCCACCGACCCACCACAGGTCCCTCTCACAGTAGGGTCCCCGGCAGGGAAGTCCCATCCTCAAGCACCCCCGCCCCTCTCTGAAGTCCCACCTGATCCCAGACCAGAACACATTAGCAAATGGCAAAGCATAAATCAGCGGTCCCACCCTCAAGGTCAGCTCAGAAACACTCAGCTCTCGCATAGGATTAATCACAAACAAAATACAGCTGCGTGTTTGTGATTACAACATGGCAAGAAATATGAGCTGTTATCAAGTTTATGTCAATGCCAAAATCCATTCTGATACAAGTTAACCAAATGAACACCTTAAAACATGTCAATTCCTAATCTAAAAGGAAAACAGGAAAGAAAGACAAAGGGAGAGCTCGGGAGAGATAGTGAGTGAGAGAGAGAGAGAAAGAGAGAGAGACCGAGGAATTAATTTGTGGCTGGAAAGTCACATCACCATAATATACGTCTTCTCTGTGTCTTGGAGCCATGAAAGCCATGTCTAATTTCATTTCAGGAACATTTTGATGTCTTCACCAATCACCTAATGAATCTGATTAAGCTTTCAGCTCGGAATCCCCTCTCATGCAGCCCCACAAACACAGTGTATACACACATGCGCACACACACACACTCGGAAGGCGCACGATTATGAAATGGGCTTGTTGCATCAGCCGCTGAGCCAGATCAAATGCCAGACCAATAGATCATATTGTGTCCTGTAATGTGAAATGAAGTTTTCAAATGTCCAGGCTACAACATTAAACAACATCTTCTATCACCCTAGAGAGAAAAAAAATAATGAACTGGTTGGTTGGCCATTGTGTCCAATTTGATCTTTGACCTGGGAATGTGTTCGAGAAGTAGTGTTTATAGTTTTGCCATTGGAACCATTACAGCAAAAGATACAGTACATCACATTAAGCTATACGTCATATACCTTCTCATCTCATTGAAGCATCACAGCTTTCAGGGTAAGCTAGTATTGAATGTGAGGTTGCTTCAGGATGGTCTGGCTATGGGCTTTGGATTTTTCAGGGCGCCATACATACTATAAATATATGAAAGATTGAATAGAAATGTAATTACACTGCCAGACAAATTGCAGGTTGCATAGCACACATAATATACCATAGTATGTTCTCTTTTTTCATTTTATCTTCCCATGTTGGCCAAGAGCACATATCATGAGAGTCTAGAGTGAAAATCAAATAACTATTCTCCTCTCATTCACGACAGGAAATTACACTGGAGCTCGTGCTATCCTTTTTAGCTTACTCTTCCACATCAAGGACACTCCCAATGCCTCTGTCTTTAAATAGTGCTCAACATTGGATTGCATCATTATATGAATGCCTAACTGGAATATCAGGCCAGTGTGGATTATCATGATTTCTGTTACCATGATCAATAAGGCTATTGGTGTCACTGTAACATGAAGTCAGGATACCACATACACAAAAGGCTGTTGAAACATTAATTCTTGTCAGCAAAGGAGTCAGCAAAAAAGTCAGCTAGTTGCTAACAAATTGGGTGTGGTTGGATCAAAGTATGCTCGTGTGCTGAAGGTATTTACTTACAATGTAGTACTTTGTAATGGAGCAAGACCCCAGTGCTTCAAACCTCATACAGACTACATATCGACATCTTTTCCCTGATGGCCCAAAGATCGATGGACATCCAGTATTCCTCAACAGGTTTTATTGACACATAAGAATGGGAGATCAACCCAGTGCTTAAACAGCAGAGTCCCGGCAGCCCACTGGGAGATGTGCTGGTTGGTGTGTGGTGGTGTGTGGCTGTGCAAGTGGATGAAGAGATGGCTCCTGGGAGGGGAAGTCACCCCATATCGGGGCCTGGAGGTTTGTCACCCCTCTTGGTTGGATTGGATTTCCATGGAATGAGGTGCCTTGCACAGCTGAAATGAGAGCTGGCAGGAAGCTGAGGAATGGCATTTACAACAGAGGGGGAAATGGAGAGGTCAGCATGTTGGGAGATGTAAGGCACCTGAGAGGAATCAGTGCTGCCCATCATTGCCATCTACAATGCATTTTAAGAGGGGAGAATGTGGGAAGAGAATGAATAAAACATGTATAGGCGGAAGAGTCTAGTTTATTTCAAAGCCTAAACGAAATAGGGCGCACATTTCGGATCACCATACTACTTCTGGTTTAAGGGTGCTGTCCATGACGGGACATAATGCCCTAACAATAGCTTCTACATGTTTTGTTTCTATTTTCCTACCTGATTGAGGGGCACTCAGTGCTTCAGACTGCTACTCAGCAGGTGTTCAACTTAAATATGCAGCTCTTGATCTTTCCCTGCTACTGTATGTTTCCAACCCTCCATCTGTTAACCATGGCTGTGTGTGTGTGTGTGTGCATATGTGCATGTATTAGTGTTGCCACAGGTTATGTTTTTTTCCAGGAGTGTTCTGTTTTTTCAATGTCTATCCTGAAAAAATCATCATCCTTCTCAGGACACAACACTCTTGTGTTTTCTTTATGAAACTACCATTAATTTTAGGCTACATTTAAATAAATAAATAAATAAATAACTTTGCTATTGCATCATTGTTCTGCTAGCCGCTATTTTGACAGGTTTCCATAAGCAAGTCTCTGTTGCTGCAGCAGACACCTTCTTTTAATTAATTGGTTGTCTGCTAGTAAATTATTGCATACAGGCATTAAAAACTTGTGGTTTGTCACCACCATCCCAACATGTTTGTGTACCACAAAACAAATTACGAGCTTCAATCCATATGTCTTATCTAGGGAAGAAACTACACCTAGGTTTATCCATATTGACATTTTAAACTTTCACTACAATTTATAATTCAGTACATGTAAGAAAATTTAATCAAGTTTGTTTTTCATGCCATACCTAATGATTTCCACAGACGCTAGTGACTCCACACATGGAAGTCATTAAAACTTTATTTTATTTCCATTATTTATTCTTACCGACTAACTCGCACATTTCACTACTCTATATTCAGACTGTCACTTCAAACTCCAATTTAACAGCTGCTGTGCAGCTACACAGGGAGACAGAATTTTGATGCAGGCACAGCCAAAACACCATTAGCTACCACCATTGTAATTGACGGCTCCAGTTGGAGGGCCTGCGCTTGAACAAGTCTGATACTGATTTTTAACGAATTTGAAAATGGAAACGTTTTCTTTTCCTCCGATTGACAGCTTTGTCTTGTGTAAATGGGAAGCAATGGAGTAGAGTAAGAGGGGGAAAACACAAATAATCATGCGAAGACTGTCATTAGTCATCCGTTGACTAAATTAAGAGTATGAGATCGTACATTGAAAGTAGCCTTTATTAGCATCGGCTGTGTTTCTGATATCTCAAAATGTGCGTGACATAGCGCTGTACCCTTTCTGCCCCGTTTGGTGTAGACGATATAGCTGTCTTAAGGTATTCACGAGTCTGCTTTGACGGATGCCTGGATGCGTTGTCAGGTCCTCAGGTAGGATAAGACACTCTAGTCCTCAGACACTGAACGTACTGTGGAGTAGCCGCCCAGTAGATGTCAGTAAAACATTCAATTGTATTCTTATCTGCTTCCTTTTGAAGATGGCATTATTGATATTTCGGGAAAAATATTCACTCGAAGATTAGCGTAATCCATATAGCGTCTATACATTTAATTGGGGCAAAAATCAATAGACGTCCTGTCACAACAACAGCATGGATAAGTAGACGTGTTATAATAACTCATATTATGTGTCGTGTTTATGTGTACAGAAACCAATCATGTTAGATGATGCATTAAATGCCAATAATACTAGAACTATGATGTAATATTATGGTAGATTTATTCATGTGGCAAATGGATATATGATCATAAGGTAAATGTTAACTTGTTTTTATCAGAATGCAGAGAAGAAAAATACTACACAGTCCATATGTGTCTAATTCTAAAAAGCTCTTTTGTGCACCTTGTTTGAAGTGGATGCGCTGGACCATTGTTGGAATCCTCGATGAGAGGTTCTCTGGGTAAGTATAACCAGCGGCAAAGCAGATCTTTTATCTGAGTCTACTGTGAGTCACAGAACGTATGGTCAAATGGCTAAAATTCGTTCAATCTTGTGCTCCAGAGGTGCATATTGAGGGTGAGCAACTTGCGTCTCAGCCCTGGATATGACTCTGTCTAGTTCCCACTATGGCTCCTACCCCCTTATGTGCGCTCTCCAAGGTGCTGAAATGTAAAGACTATGTAGAGCTAAGTGCAAGCGCAAGTGTATGTTCGTATAAGGTGTGCTTAAAGCGAATGTAGTTATTTTAGTGAATTGTGTAATTTCATTCCAAAGAGAAAATTTTAAATATGAGTACACTATTACAAGGGCAAGGAAATGGTTTGAAAGTCTGTTGACTATACGCGACTCTCCCCTCAACCCCCCACACGTCAACCTTTTTCTCTCTCTCCTCCCCCCGTCTCTCTCAGACTCTCTCGTTCTTCCCACTCAACTCTAGCTCCATCCACCAGTGAGACTTTGCTTTCCAACCTTGCATTACTCTACAAACATGTCCTTAGACATGCAGCTCTGCGATGAAGTGGACCGAGTAAGCAACAGCTACCACGGAACGCGGGACGCGGAAGGGGTGATGGCCAGGAGAACTTGAAGGCAAGTAAATTGACAACAAAAACTATGTTCGTTGACATTTGGTTTTCAAGTGATCTGAACTGTCACCTGTACTGTAACTGTTTTCAACTCAGCTCCGGCGTATGCAAATGCAAAGTAATTCACAGTAGGGGCAAATAAGACTCGATGCAAGTATCACAAGTTCAATCAAGAAAGATAGTTCAGCATGTCTCCAAACATAACATCGAACATGCTCTCGGGAAGTCCAGAGATCAGCTGTATCTTCTGTGGAAATGTCAGTTTACGCAATCGATGTTTATAGCGACGTAAAAGACCACGCCGTATTAATTTTGAACCAGTGGATTTAGAAAACATGAGCACCAATATATGTCATATATACATACTAGACTAGTGAAAATGAATAATTGGTTTACGAACTTAATGCATTTTATGACCTGTTCTGATCAAAGTGAAAGAATCAGAAAAAAAAACATTGGGCGACACAATTTTTTTTTTTTTTTTTTTTTTGCAACAAATGGTGGCGTGCATACTCTATAATTAACTATAGTGTGTGTGACCAGTGTGTCTGCATATGGATGATGTTCAGATATTGGACGTGAGTCAGTGTTTGTTTCGTTGTTTTTTGTTATTACTTCGTGCTTTAAGAAATAAAGCATACACGATTTTACTGAGTTGGAGTCTATGCAGTCTACATGTAATTGCAAATATGGTATTTTAAAATATACATAAATTATAACGCTGGGTCTTTACTATGTATTTCAACAAACAGTGACTTATGTCTGTCTACTTTAGAAGATTAAAATTTGGCTAATGTGCCTATCGATCCTGTTAAGTAAATTCATACATCTCGCTTATGACGAAAATGGCCACAACACGCCTAATGAACCAGGCGCGCATTATGCAGCAGTATTGTATCTGCTGTAACTGATGAATGATTGCTATTTTATTTTTCGACATAGTGTCGCATTAGAATAGTTAGAATAGTGAAAATCCCCTAACTTAAATTTCAAACTTTGCGTGTTGTAGCCTAACAGAAAAAGTTCCCAATCTTAAACTGTAATGAAAATAAATAAAATATATATCTTTCTGTTGTCCTTCATTAGAAAGCTCCCATATGCATAATGACTGGTTTGGTAGAATACATCTCCCGTGAATGTATACGAGGGGGCGCACTTTCTACACTGATAGACGCAACGTCTCTCTCCGTGCATTTTCTATGTGAGCTGAGGTTTTGTGTGTGGTTTAAGTGCTGTGCTTTTTAGTAAATACATACTAGAGAAATAGTTTTAAGTAATACACAATAGGACGATAGGGCGGTTATTATGTACTCGATTTTATAGGCGCCCTCATGCAGTTTGGGAGTGTAAAATGCTGGGTCATGTGCCCATTGGCTCTCCTCCCTGTTTCATTCCTCATGTCCATCTGGAGTCATGTCAATTTCCCTTAACCCTGGTTTGGCTATACACAGTCTATTGATCGAAAGTCTGACTGATGCTGTAATGGTCCTATCATCATTAGAACCATCATGACCCTGGGCAGAGCAAGAGGGAGCCGATATGCTTCTTCGTTAATAAATAGCCGCCAGATGTAAAGAACTGACGGAATGTTTTCTTTGCATGGTTTGCTGTTCCTCACAACTGCAAGTACAGTAAAGACACTGTTTAAAATTTGTGGGGAAATTTGAAATGATCACAGCGCTGGCAAAGATCTAATCACAAACGTCACGCAGATCATATAGAGGTCATCATACGGACCTCGATCCCACAACCTCACAGCAACACAGTATTCATGATCAGCTGCGACCGCCCTAAGTCGACCGAAAAGACTAGGCCAGTCAACGCTCCCAGAATAGGACGCTCTTTGAAGTAACTTGACTAGGACGCTCCGAAGAGGGTTTAGTAACGTTTTACCCGCGTAGCTAGGCTAGATGGCATCCGTTATTTGGCCACAAAATCGAGGTTAAAATAATAAATTGCACCTATCAAGCTCTACTTGCGTTGATCCTAGAAATAGGATTGTGCATGAGTGTATCGACCTTTGCTATACTGTGGGATAAAAAAAATGTCGTTATACATGCTCACGCAAACTTGCAATACAGGTAGTGGTGATAACGCTGATTGTTGTGTTAATAATAGTAGCCTGGGTGGGGAGGAGAATGTGTAGTTGACTTTAGATTATGGATCAGGTCATAATGTGATAACCTTTTACTAACTTAAACTGCCCTTATACTGCTCACTGCATATATTGTTAAGTGCATCTCACACAGTCGAGTTCGAATATGTCAGCTGGAGGCCCTTTTTGCATTGAACAATGCCGCTTTTGCATTATTTTTGCATATGTGACTTAGCCAATATTTTGAGAAGGAAAGTAGCCTATTCAAGTAACTGTACATGGAGGGGCACTGGTGGTCATTTATCATGTTCTATTGTGTTAGTCACTGAATACTGGATCCATTTGTGTTCGTACAACGCAACCTGTTTGCTTGCTCTCTTCGACTTCATCTCTCGTCATGGAAGGCGTGTTAGAGTAGGAGGCAATATCTCGGGAGGATGCCATGCTTTTCAAACTTTCTGGGGGCACTGCGAATGTAACATCTAAGGGTGCGAAATGATTTAGAGATCTGTTTAAATACAATGCAAGGCACTCGTTAGCTTTAGAAGCGCTTCCAAGCGCACCATTTCAGCGCGCCGGGCACGCGTAACGGACTTTGTAAAGGAAAATCTTGAGTCAAGTGAAGGGACGTGATGGCTAATTTGCAGGTAATTAGTTTGCACCCACATGTCTTTGTTGTATGTTGATCTTAATTGATTAGGTTGTATCGAATTCAAAATAAATATGTACATTTGTGCATTTGTAACCACGTGCAATTGCATGCGTATCCGCTGGGAATTCGACGTGGTTAGGTTTTGTTTTTAACAGAACTTACCTAATATCATGTGCTACATAACCTACTGTACCTGCTGGTCTGTGGTGTGGGTCATAGTCTCATGTCAGCTCGATATGACATTAAAGAACTGTCTTGTATACTTGTACAACTCGAAAATAATGAATAACGGTTGGACACGGCATGCCAGTCGACTTCGATCTTCGAAGGAATAATCGATCTTTCCACATAGTCATTAGTGAATTTGTAAAAATACAGCCATTTCTGGTGTGGTATGTCGTCAAGAGAGCTCCGTAATCTGGGAATTAGCATGGGGGGATGGGGGTGGGGGGATGCTTCGAATGCTGATATGCCATGACGTGCTCCGTCTCAGAATATGTCCGGAGGCGTGCAACAAACCCACATTGCAGAAAAACAACACGTGTTTGTTGACTGCGAAATACCAATAAAGACAAAAGAATCAATGACAAGACTTAGTGCAACCATGTGCAGTCAATTAGGAGTGTCTGATTAACTTTAAAATGTGTGATAATGCAGTGTCAGCCCCTCAATGATAAAATTATCCCTTTTAATGAAGAATTTACTAATTTCTATAACACTTCAGGTCATTTGAATAGGCTACCCGTCCAGAGTGATCAGTCTCTATATCTGAGATTCACAGCAGTAAGCTGTCTTGACTCAACTGATTACATGAGTGTGGACCTGGAGCCAAGTTCCACAAAACAGATTAGAATTTTCACGGTTCCCAAACACACACATCAGTGGGGTGCTGTGCAGGAGTGCCTTGCCCAGTTGTCCATATACGTTTTGAGACGAATGATCTTTGAGAATTTGATGGTTAATAGGCTATAGTAAAGGTGTGTCGTGTGTGTGTGTGTGTGTGTGTGTGTGTTGTTTCCTTACAAGCTGGCAGACAAAAGTTTTTTTCTGAGGACGCCAGGCTATTTTGTTCAGGAAAGTACAATAACTAGTTGTATTTATAATTTTTTTATTTCTTTACCCTTATTCTTTCCAATGTTTACCCAAAATCAATAAACTATAGGCTGCCCAAGAAACAGGGGGAGGGGATTCAGAGGAGCAGCCTGCAAAAGAAAGAGATTTATTAATGTGCTTGTTTTTTCAAGTTGCCTGTCTTTACTCAGATGGTTTGTTACGGGTTGGACATTAATTTGGAGAAATAGGTTCTTGCTCTGGACTAAGCTAAACTATAATGAAAAATCTGTTTACATTATGCAGCATAGTTCAGATAATGGGTTTGGATATTTCAGAGGTCCCTTATTACAGTAGTTTTTTCAATATTTTGAATTAGCCAAGATTATGTAATAATGACAGCACTGATACGTGATTGCTCTAGAGAATTGTATCTCGCGTCGGCTGCTGGGTGAATTGATGAATTATTGTCATCATTGCTAAGGTGGTGCATTGTGTGCTTCAATACGTGTATGGATCAGTTCTACTACATCATTCTACAAGGATAACAATAGAATGTATATAATAAGAATAGCAGTCAAGGCCTGTAGAGAAATACTCCTAATAAAAATAATAATGATTTTGATACAGCTTCATAAAATTGAAATTGTTTTTGCATTCTTAAGGGAATCAAAATGGTTGCTAAGTTTGCAACCCAAGTTAGTTGTAAAAGTATTGCCTGGAGAGCAGAATTTTCATGAAACCACAACAAACAAAGCAGTATGTATGTTTTACTGATTACAGTCAAGTTTTCAAAGACAAAAAGTAAGTTTTTTAACATTTCCCATCTCCCTGTATATCTCTTTCTAATGGCCCCTCAGAGAACAACAAAGCAGTGGTTACAGTTTCATTAAAATGCAATGAGCCTTCTGTGGAGCGTGTCCAATTAAATGAACACGTCGTTTTCAGAGGGGAAGAGCGGCCCTCTCCCGCAGCTCTGAAACATGTAATCACCTTAAAGCCACTATGTGTAGGATTTATCTTCTATTTATCTTCGTCTTTTATTAAAAATACATTTTTTATTTTAAAAATATAATGTAAAACGATGGTAATTACCTCCATGAATAAATTGTAGTGTTCCCGTAAACTTGGTAATTTCCAGTTATATATAGATGTGGCTGGGTACCAAATGAGAACATCCATTTTGCGCCGCCATTTTCAAAATGAGTACAATTGGAAATGAGGACCGTGGGAAGGGAAGGGCTAATGCATTTTATTCAAACGTGTGCAGTATACCACTTCGCTGATAGATGGGAGAAATTCTCATACGCAAAAAAATAAAACTTACACAAAGTGGGTTTAAGTTATCACCTTTGCAGCTGTGTCGGGCACAGTCACATTGCAATACTCCTAAATTCTGTCAAGGTATTGTTTATTAACTTTTGTGTTTTTTGTTTTCTTTTCACTTCTGTGCTAAAGATGTTGGTTTTCTTACTTGAGTATGTCTAAAGTTTTACTTCCTTTATTTGCCCTCACTGGAAAGAGCGCTAATCCACTCGGCAGATTTATTGCAACTACTGTGTGTCCCCACGTCCTTAGGCGAACATCCCTAACGAGTAAATCGGTTAATTCTGCCTCTCTCCTTCAGGCTCTACCAGTGCTCAGAGAGAGCTCCAGGTGTGGCTGATTGCTGCCACTCATTCAGCATTAATGCTCACTGCCACACCATGGCTGCTCCTTTCGCTAAGGCTCAGTGGCAGTCTAAAAACCTCACAGCATTTTGCCATGCTGATTTTTTTTGGGCATCAGTGCAGTAATACTGTGACATGGCAGTTGCTGAGTCGAGTCTAATTCCTCTGGGTTGCTGAGTTGCAAAGGGGGAGATAGAGTCCCTGCTCCCCGAGACCCGCAAAAACTCATCGAATTCCCCCCTTCAGTAGCATCACAATCTCCAGACGCCACGTAAGAAGCAACCTCAGCTTGTGACTCTCATGGTATTGACAGCCCTGTTGTTTTATCTTCCTGTTTTTTTCTCCTCTCTCTCTCTCACTCTCTCTCTCTCTCTTTCTTTTGGTGTCTTTGTCCCTCTCATTGGACCTTGTAGCTAATTCTGTTCAGGCGTCATGTTTTGGTCCGTTCTGTTTTTGGGGCTGGTGCCTGTGTCCTCCACGCGACGGCACGGGCGCCTGTGAAAAGGGCACTCTGTCCACTGCCTGCGCCCACTCGAAGACTTGACACTAATGAGCCACCAGCTTGCAGGGGGAATATTCAGCAAGTAAACATGGCGCGGGCCACACCACAGGCGCCTAGCCTCACAACTCCCCACTTTCTTCTCCCCTACCCTCTCCATTCTCTAGCCATCCACATACACCATACACACACATGCACACACACACACACACACACACACCTCCTACCCCCCTGGCCCGAGAGCTGTCAGAGAAAGAAAGAGCTTAAATCATTCAGGAGCATTAACGGGACCTTTGAGACTGTCTGAGTGATTTTGAAGTCAGATAGACAGCCTCTCCCAAGGGTACACAAACACACACACACATCGAAAAAGAAAACATACACACAAACAAAAACATACACACACAGACTGTGACCACACACACACACACACACACACACACATACACACACACCGAAAAAATACCACATAATACGAAAAACACACCTTGGCATGTCACCACAAACACACACAAGCTCACAGATAATCAACCTCACCTCAGGTTCAGCTCCAATTTCCCTGTCTGTCCCTGGAGTCCAGCCCCAGCCTTGTACAGAAAGTGACTGTGCACAGCCCCCCTAATGGTTATTTACCAGCGCCATGCACAATTACCCTTATTAAAAGGCCTGATGGACAATTAGCATGAATGCGTTTGCCGGCATGTGTGTGTGTGTGTGTATGCTTGTGCATTTCATAATGTGTGTGTGCGTGTTTGTCAGGGCATGAGTTTTGAAAATAAGTCAAAACTCCATATTTGTACTGGTGTCATGTATTTAAATAGACGAGTGATTCAGGGTGCCTGAATAACATGAGTAATTCCTCTCTGCAATGCAATGCTCAACAGCACAGACATGGCACCTTGTTCTTAGCCTGTGCCAACGCTGGGCTAGGACTGGTGCCGGTGCCAGGCTGCTGTGGTGCTGAGGCCACCGCCTCCGTTGTTCTTTTCCTCTCCTACTATTAATTTCACTGTGCAATTCAATTACGGTCTGACAGCTTGGAGCCACCTTTTAAAGTACTCGGAAGGCTTTAAAGGTCATTGTCGCTCTTTAGATTTGATTATGCTCCTAAAAGGCATAAAAAGTCATGATTACTAATCCTGTTCCTTCAAGCCACCCTAATCGTGCTCAGCATTAACTGTTCTCGTGCTTCCAAGACCATTAGGGAATTCCCAAGTGACCTGCTCACAACTGGGTAGTCATGCAGTTATCCTTTTGCAGGACTTTCCAGTGATTTTATGACCCTTGACCTTTTCACCAGGACACATAGCTGTATTTGTGCGAGTTGATTAGTTTTTGCACATAGCATATAATTCCACGGCAAGCATGGAATGTTTGATGGCTAAGAAAGAGCTTCTTAACATCTTAATAGGTGGAAAAAGCTGGAAAATTGCCGAGCTCGGAATGTGTCAGCTGTCATGTTGGTGGGTGGAGGGAAGGTTGCTCCCACAAACTTAAACACAGGCCATTTCTGTGGCTGAAGCAATTTTGGGAAGGCAATTGTCGCCTCGTGTTGACACTGTCAGGACTGAGAAAAAGAGAAAAGCCAATCTCAGCGGGCGATTGTGGCCAAATTAGCAGACGAGGAGCGGCACGGGCAGGAGGCTCGATATTGCTCACGGACTGCTGGGTGCTTTGTTCGGAGCAAGCCCAGCTGGAGAAAGAAAGGCTATGAAGCTGCCTGCACATACCGCTCCTAAATGAAATGCATTATGAGAAAAGGCTTGAGATTGGACGGTGTGTTGTTGGGTGTGTTTGTGTGTGTGTGGGGGCGGGGGTGGTTTTATAGAGTGTGTGTTAGTGGAAGAGAAAGAAATAGTGAGAGATGATGGGAAGAATATGTATGTGAGATGTGAGAGAGAATTTGCTGTGTGATTGTGTGTGTGTGTTTGTAAAGCAATGTAGAGTAAAGGAAGGAGTTGTGATTCTTTTGCAAGCCATTTGAATGATGAGGACTGTTTGACTGTGACAGACTATGCAGGTTTGTCAGACCTTGTTGTTGTAAAGAAACCATCTGAAGGTGCATTATGGAACACTTTCCTGCAGGCTCCAGTAGACAGGTTCCAATATGGCTGTCTGAAACGGCCAGTCTAGTTCTGTTTTGTTATCACAACATCTGCAACGCTGTCAGCCTGTCTTTGCAAAAAGTAAACAAAGATAACAGAAATATATACACTCCTGATAAAATCAGTAATATGGCTCTGTCTTCACTGCTGCAAAGATGGCCTTTTAGTAAGATCTAAAATTCTCCTCCTCTGTTTCTTTCTTTCCTTCTTTCTTGCTCTTTCACACTTATTGCCTCTCCTGTCCTCTCTGCTCTTGATGAAGCTGCAGGGATGAGAGTGTAGCACAGAATGTGAATGCAGCTCGGAGACTCGTCCCTCAGCAAATGTCAGGAAAAGGAGGGTGAGACGGGTGACGAGGTCAGGAGTGCTAGGTCACTACCAGGAGTGCTGTCTGACCGGGTCAGCTATAAGAAACGAATGTGCGAATTACTACAGACTTTCTCTGCACTGCCTCATCACCACAGCACATCCTCCCTCTCTCTTTCTACCTCCTTCCTCGTATACCACTTATCCAACACCCCCCCTCCAACCCCTCATACACACACACACACACACAAAACCTCCCACCTCTTTCTGTCTCCCCATCCTTCCCCTCTCTGCCAGTGTACAATGAGTTCACTGCAGTTTTGCCCAAAGACAGTTCTGGCTTGTGTAATCTGTAGTCATGGCATTCAAGATTTGTACATTGGACCTCAAATCTCCCCCTTAATTGGCATTTAGACTGAAGGAAATGGCAGGTTGAAAGACGAAAGAAGGAAGTCTTGGCGGGCATTGCAGATTGACTGCAGATCTGACTTGTTCTTCTCCTCTTAACTAACAGCCATCTGCTTTATTTTTGTTATTGTTATTGTTGTTGTTTCAGTTGTTGGCTTTTCCCAATCCTGGTTCTCTGAAGCCATCCACTGTGACTTTTAACGCTGTCAGTCAGCCAGTCACTCAGTCAGTTAGTCTTCCAGTCTGACCTCATTCAAACTGACATTAGGCCCGGACTGGAGAGAGTGAGTGCAGAGACTGCACTCGTCAGTTGCTATCGGCACCTCACGGGCCGACGCTGCCCTGCCCTGAATACAAGTTTCCCCTGAGCTTGTTTTTTTTTTTCTTCACCCCCACATGATCCAGACAGTGTTGAGAGGCGAGTTGGAAGGCTCACGACATGGCACACTCAGACAGCACCGTGTCGGACAATAAAAACAAACTCTTGCTCGCTAAGTGAGAGCAATACTACCAGACATGGTCTTTGGTACGGAGGTCGGGCGCTCAATGAATGAGAAAATGATTCTGTATGATTCGGTAAATTGAAGAACACCTAATAGGGGAGAGCTTTTTCTATGATTAGCGCGATGTGGATTACTTTCTTCTCCACGGAGGAGAAATGTAAATACAGGGCTTCTCCCTGAGAGCAAAACAGGTAGAACAAATCCTCCTTGGCCCCGGCGTAGAAATCTCCTTAATCCACCATATCCAAGCTTATGAAAGGGCTCTAAATGAGACTTTTTAAAATAAGAGATGCATATGTATTGAAGGAACGCTACAGCTCTTTCTAAGCAAGAAGCATGACGTCGAAAAGGGAAAAAAAAATCAAAGATGGAAAAAGAAATGAAGTTACAAAGAGTAACAAATGGGGAAGAGGATTCTTTCTGGACTGACGCAAGCCCAGAGTGAAAATTAGGAATTAGGATGCAGAGGAAGAGAGGAAACGTTGGGGATGGTGTGTCACAAAAAGGAAACAAGGTCACCCTTTTCTCCCCACCTCTCAGCGCAGCCAGTAGGGAGGCGATCAATACGCCTCAGGACAACCCAATCATGCAGACCTCACTACCTGACAGCTAATAATAAGCACAATTAAAGGGCAGCCATAATATTTGTCCCTCGCTTTTACATTTCTCTCTCTTACTTTCCCTTCTCTCAATTTTGTGCTCTAAACCTTCGTCCACATGCTCTGTGTGTCCTACTCTGTGTTTTCTGCTTTTTCCACCATCTTAGTTGCCGAATGTGTTATGCCGGTTGGTATGGTCGGAATTAGGGAAATTTGAAGGGTAGATAAATAAATGTGCTGTACAATTTGTTTTTTACCAGACACACATAATTTTCAGTGACTTGCTGTTTCAAAAGAGTCTGGAGGCACAGAATATCCTCATGCCGAAGATGTTGAATGACACGGCTCTGAATGTCATGCGAAGGACCAAAGCATGGCATGACGCTGCTGTGGAATAGCTGTAGGGTGTAGGGTCAAATATAACTGGGAGTGAGAAGGGAGAAGCACAGCATTAGTAAGCAATCTTTTGTTTTGCACCATTATCCAGCATCTCTGGCCTCCAGCAACCAGCTCTATAGACAACCCTGATATGGACTAGTTCACACCATAATCCTCTGATGATGTGAGAGAGACTGGAACCTGCTGTGCCGTGAAGGAGAGCCTTTACGGATCCCGGGTACAGCAAGATGGCAGCCCTCCACTGCCTGATCCAGCATCTCTGGCCTCCAGCTACCAGCTCCACAGACAACCCTGACATGACTATATTCACACCATATCTTCTTACAACATGTAAGAGATTGGAACTTGCCCTAGGCAGTTGGGTTAGCACATTGAGTCGTCAGAACCGCCCAAAGTACAAACAAAAAATGCTGATAGGGAGTTTTTCCTTGCCCCTGTTGCTCATTTGTGCCCTTGCTGTTAAAACGCTCTTGTTGAGTGACTTGTTGAATGCACTTACTTGATTGTTTGATTGTTATATCAACTGTTGATTGTCTGTATGTGGCTTTAGGCCTTGCTTGGGTGTATTTACTGTACTAGCACTTAAAGCAACACGCCACCGTATTTCAATAATAAAATATGTTCTTCCCCTAACTTAGACGAGTTGATACATACCTGTTTCGTCTCTGTGCGTGCATGCAATCACTCTGGCGCGCAATGGTACTTTGTTGGCATTTAGCTTAACCCAGTTCTTTCAGTTCATCCAAACAGCCTTGGAGTTAGAAACAACCAAACGCACCCACGTCTTTCCTATTTACAGGCGGGTACCCAAATAGTTATCTAAGGCGGTTGTGGTGACAGAAAATGAAATGAAGCAATTTTCTAAGCAGATAACAAAGAGAACTATGCATGGCGGAGAAACACTTGGGAGCCCTTTGCCATTAGCGCTGTAACATCCTTGAGGGAAACGAGTTTTCAGCAGTGTGGATATTACTGCGCTGACAGCAAAGGGTTCCCGAGTGTTTCTCCGCCATACATAGTTCTCTTTGTTATCTGCTTAGAAAATTGCTTCGTTTCATTTTCTGTCACCACAACCACCTTAGATAACTATTTGGGTACCCGCCTGTAAATAGGAAAGACGTGGATGCGTTTGGTCGTTTCTAACTCCAAGGCTGTTTGGATGAACTGAAAGGCCTGGGCTAAGCTAAATGCTAACAAAGTAGCATCGCGCCCCAAAGCGATTGCGTGCAGGCGCAGAAACGAGACGGGTATCTATCAACTCATCTAAGTTCGGGGAAGAACATCTTTCAATATTGAAAATCGGTGGCGTGTTGCTTTAAGTATTTATTATATTCTATTATTTTATGTGATGATGCACTGACCAGAGACATCTCTCAATTTCATTGTACCTGTGGCATAGACAATAAAGGACATTCATTCATTCATTCATTCATTATGTAGGTGGTTAGTTGCATGACGTATTAGATTCAGGTAGTGCACGTGACTGCAGAAAAAGAATTGTGTTCCGCCGATGCTTGTACTAGTCTGTAGGGTGCGCGTGCAAATGTTTGTTAGGCAACACAGCAGTTCTTGCAGTTGAAAAGATCCGCCATCTCAAAATTAGCAGGTGCCAGGCAGTGATGCCAACTCAAGCTCACACAAGCACGTGTGCGGCCTTGAAGTAAGCAAGAAAAGTCTCTGTCCTTATTTGAAACAACAGGAGTGTTTTCCCCCATTCATGCTGCTTTGCTTCAATTCATCACCAGACCTCAGGAGGTACTGGAGTCTCAGCGTGGTTAAAAATCACACTTAATGTGAATCTAACTGAAAATAAATTAAACTGTGAGTATAACTCAATAGGGTTTCAAGAGTTCTGAGTGTTTAAGTGGATCCAAAAACAAAGCACCGGTTATTTTCATCTTTATAATCTAGACGTTTTTTTGCTAAAATGTAATTTACTCTAAGGCATCACAGAAAAGGATTCAGTAAGGCATTACAGAAAATTAACCATTTTGTTGCTTGATTTGTAGGACAAGAAAATTCCATTAGTTTTGAATGAGGCCACTTCCTGTGCTGTGCTGTAGCAAAGAGCATGACGCACCATTCCACCAGTGGCTACGTACAATCTCAATCACTGACAAGATTCCACGGGGCATCTGACAGCCATCTCGTATTCAGGCTATTAACTGCATTCGTGATTGGAACAAGAGGGTGGAGGGAGGCGTGGAGGGGGAGTGGGTGCGATGGGCGATAGACGAGGAAGAGCAGATGGTATTCATTTTCGGGCACTCGGCGTGTCTGCCTCTAATCTGCAACAAGCGGCTATGACTCCTCACTTTTATGTCTTTGATATGCCTCCAGCCATGCGCTTCAACCTCCCGCTGTGAACTGGGCAGAGATTCACAGGGCCGGGCTCACCCCCACCTTTGAGCTCTTTGACTTAGTGATGTCGTTACTGTGTCATTATCAGTTCAGTCTACTTTTTATTTTATTTTCTTACCTTCTCCTCAATCCCTGCACAGCACCCCCACACCCCAGCCCCCAGCACAGCCTTGCAGAGGGGAGCTATGGGTTTCAACTAGTGTTGCCAGATGTATGATAATTATCAAATTTGCACAACGATAATTTTAACCTCTGTATGATGTACAATCGGTAATGAAAAAGAAACCGTGCACAATATAATTTTTATTTCTTCATCAATTTTCATCAGTTTAATTTGTTCATTTAGTGTAACCCACATACTGTATAGTATCCTACAATCTCTCACCCTTCGGCCAGCGTTGGCAGGCTATCCTCGAGCTACAAGGTCTCCACCCCCTCTGGCTCAATATTATAGACTGTTTTATGACGTTCGCCTTGTCTGAATGACATGTTTGGTTGCAACAGACTGTGTGCGTGTTTAATGCAGCCTTGATCATTATTCCTTTGTGGGGGAGGGGGTGGGTTTGGAGTGAACTGAATAAAATGAGAACGGAAAGGGCAAAGCAAGTTGAGCTGAAAGGTTTGTGAGCTACAAATAGGGTCCAACCAGTAAGGCTCTTGACTCTTGTGCCACCTTTCCTTCGGCTGTTTTACATGCAGATCTGAAATGTAGAAGTAATTGCACGTCCTGTGACAGAGCACCCACCATCACCACCGCGCCCAGCTAACCTCGCTCCCTGCCCTTCTGAGGAGATCCAGCTCCACCATCCGGTAACGAGGTGTCGCATTCTTAATCCAAGGGGGACTGGCATTCATATTCCTCTTTGGTGAGTTAATTGCGCATTACGATGATAGTTTTCCATGACCCACAAGGGTCCCTGCGGTGTAGCCATCCAATTATCTATTTGCTCCTAATTTATATTGGTCTACGCGCTCACCCTTCCCTGGCTGACCCTACCTGGCTCAGTCTTGCTACTTCAATCCTGTCGTCCGATTCATCATTACTACTTTAGCTATTTTTTTCCCCTCATTCACTCTTTCCTTTAATGGCCTCATATTTGCTCATATTTGGCAAGTGTTAGTGTGCACAACGCATGTGTGTATATGTTTGTGGATGTGTGCAAGCTGTTTCCTGCTGCACCCATCTCTCTGTTGCTGAAACAACTCTCTCTCTTTTTTTCTCTCTCTTTCCCTCTTTTTTTCTCTTTGATTTCTCTCTGCTTTAGTGCCATCATCCCCAATGTCTGTGTTTCTTTTTTCTTGCAGTCAAATGTCCTCATGGTTTGTCTGGGGGCTCTCAGTGGCAGATCTCTAATGGGCATTTGGCACACTCGTCGGTTAATGATGAAACCCCTGCAGAAAGAGAGCAGGAGATGTAGAGAAAGATGAGAGAAGAAGCACGAGAGGGAGGGATGGAGGGAGAGGAGCCAACAGGGAAAAGTAGAGAGAGAGATTTGAACAATGCTAATGTTTATTCTGGAACTCAGTTTTCCCCTTGGCTGTAGTGACAAATGACCACTCACCAGTAAGCTGCCTGTTCCCGATAATTTCTCATGTATGGAACTCGTGTCTGGTCTGGATGTGGGTGATGCTTACCATGGGGAATGGGAGGAGAGAGGAATTGGGGGTGGAGGGGTGAAGGCTATGCACAGTTAGGAGACAAGGCAAGATGGATGAGGGACCAGATTTTAATGATGAAAAGAAACGGTGAAAAACAAAGCCTGAATGTATCTGTGTATCTGTGTGTGTGTGTGTGTGTGTGTGTGTGTGTGTGTGTGTGTGTATTTGCATGTGTGTCTGTTTTCGTGTGTTTGTGTGTGTGTGTGAATAATAAGCGAGTGAGCAAACTGGTGGTTTGGTAACGAGCGGTGTACGGGAGCAGTGGTGGTGTTAATGGCATTAAGTAGCGTGCAGGACAAGAACAGCGCGTGCTCTGGCTCTCTCGTCGAGAGCGGGCTGGGTACTGGAGGGGGAGAGAGAGATGGGCCTTTAATAAACAGGACAGTGGGCTCCATCCATCGCCGCCCCCACAAGTATTGGCTCATCCGTCACAATGTCAGCAACATTGACGAGTAGGCCTTTTTTCCCCTCTCTGACCTGCCGTAACCCTCCATGGGCCTGCCAGACATTGAATTCTCAAAGGAAAACATGTCTGTGAAGAGTGTGTGTGTTAGCATGTGTGTGTATGTGTGAGCGTGTGTGTGTGTTGGTGTAGGTGTGTGTGTTTATGTGTGTGTGTATCACATCTCTACACCCCACTGGCCCTCCGCCGTTTGACAGGCAAGAGACATATCGGCCCTCAAAGAAAGATATGTGTTTTCTTGTCTCTCGTGTGTTTGCTGCTTTGTGTGTGTGTGTGTGTGAGTGTGTGTGGTGTGTTGGCTATTGTCTGTCTGTGTGACTTTGCGTCTGTTTTATATGCTGGCTGCGCACGGCTGCCCATCCCACATTTGCATTGGCGGCCAGGCGGGCAACTCATGGCGGGGGTCCCTTGCTGACGCACAGAGCTGGGCTGGGATGGGTTTGGTTGGGTTGTGTGTGCATGTACTTTAGTATACTGAGAGAGCCGGCCGAGGTTTCCGTCCTCCCTCCTCCACCATCCTCCCCGTTGTCCCCCGCTGCCTTGCTGCGCTTGTCATCTGCGAGGCGCCCGTCCATGCCTCATCCGCCTTTGATTGACAGCCTGAGAGAATGGCCTTATTCTCGCCATCAAACACTCATGCAAATGCAAACACAATCCCACAAGCACGCACACTCATATACACATGAATCCCTATCCAATACTAATCTTGGCTCCTCAGTGTTGATAGCAGGGCCTGTCTGCACCCTAGCTGGTGTTGCAAAACAAGAAGGAAGGAAGGAAAGAAGACAGAACACTCACTGGGTTCTTACTGGGTCTTCTGATGTGGCAAGGTGTTGGTCAGCCCCCAGAGGCAACACTCCCCCCACCCCCCCCAATCCTCCAGCCCTCATTTCTTTGTGTTGACAAGCGGGAAAACCCCATCCGTCATGCGAAGATCACCGCCACCCAGTGGCTTTGAAGTGATGGCTTGCATCCGGCAAAGCTGGACAGCTTCATCCTGGTGATTTTGTCTCTCTCTCTCTCTCTCTCTCTCTCTCTCTCTCTCTCTCTCCCTCTCCCACACTCAGACTCACAGCTTCCGCCTAACCAAGAAAGTGCAGTGCTTAGTGTCCCGCAGTAGTACATTACGGTATGCCACAGCGCACAGAGCAGAGGCTGAAAACAGCTCCCCTACATACGGCTCGGAAATGGCGCCCAAGGCAGGTGTCCTGGACTGTCGCCAAAGCCAGTTGCCTGTTTTCATCACCCCGAGAACTGAAATACTGTTTTCTGATTGGCTGACAGGGTGTGTGTTAATCCCGCACGGTGCACACTTATGAAGTACCTCTGGCGGAAACATTTGAATGGTAACTACCACAATCATAGTGAATGGCGGTTAGAGATGATCACTGTTGCTGGAAGAAAAAGTGGTGCAGCATCTTTAGCACAGACTGAGCGGCATAGTCCACATTCTGCATTTCTTTTTGTTTTTTTGTCTCTGCCTTGTTCATTTATGACGTATAACAGCACACCTCGTCTGCCGTTATCCCTTACCTAATTAATATCAGTACCGCCTGGACCTCTCTTTTGAAAGTATGCAAGGCTTCTCGATCATCTTAACGTTTTCAACTCGTTTAACCCCTGTGATAACTTATTAAGATTTATTCGTCAAGGGAGGGGTGACGCATTAAGGAGACACCTTGTGATGTATAGGACAGGTGAGAGCATTCTTTATCAAAATGTGATTTTTATTCATTCCATTTTCCCATTCAAATCAGTGAACGCTGACGATGCCCCACCCTCTCCTAAGCTCTTCATGCTGGCCTCAGCTTGAGAAACTCCTGAGATTTATGGGTCTCTTCACTGGACCTACATGAATTATTTATGACCTAATCTCTCTCTTCCTTTCTCTCTTACCCACACACACACACACACACACACTCACATACTGTAAACTCCTCTCTCTTTTTCTTTTTACTCTCTCTTACACACACACACATACATACAAACTCTCTCACTTACACACACACACACACACACACACACACACACACACACACACACACACACA
>JAGFZM010000002.1:1459029-1503364 GCA_017657215.1 Limnothrissa miodon | reverse complement strand
ACACACACACACACACACACACACACACACACACACACACACACACAAACGCGCACACACAGGCACACAAATAGGGCTTCAATCCTCACTGATATCAGGCTTGGACTGGGTGCTGATAGTGAAGTCACTGCAGAGATACTATTCCCTGGCATTATTTTTGTTTCCTGGGAAGGAACCTCTGCAGATCTGGAGGATTTGTCTTTGTTTGTGTTTGTTTTTTTTTATGATTCTCCAAACTCTATCTTCAGTGTGAGACTTTACATTAAAAAAAAGTTTGTGAGAAGAAATCTAAATAGAAAAAAATTGGAAAAATTTAGGAGTGAGAAGAGCTAGGAAAAAGCGAGAGAAGAGAGAGAAGGAAAGTGAGATTAAGAGGAATGAAGGTATATAAAAGAGAAGTGGAGGGATAGAGAAGAGAGAGAGAGAGAAAGTGAGAGCAAGTGTGACAGTAGGGAAACGATGTGGTAACCCTGTTGAGTCGGATTAGCAGAGGCAGACTTCTCCAGTCAAAGGCTGTCCATTTGGGCCGAGCTGCTGTGTGTGATTGAACGTGTCTAGCCTCTGCTTAGTCCGCAGCCGCCCGACTCTGGAGTGTGCGCCGATTGATTGAGCTGTCCCTGCCGAGTGGTTCCGTTGGCACCGCGCCCCTGTACATAGCTGCCCCTCTCTCTGTGCCCCAACTTGTCAGGCGCTGGAGTTATGACATCATGAACCCCCTCATAAGGCACCACCATTGTTTTGAAATGAAGGGGCATCAATTTTCCCCGCAGCCCCCGCCAGCCGCGAGGATGATTTGTGAGTGCTATTATCCCCAGAAAATCGTTGCGAAAAATGGCTGCCAAAAAGATGCCTCAGTAAGGCCTGCAGGAAGTCAACCCCTTTGATCTGACCATTCCAATGGTGTTTGGAGAGCCTATAATAACTAGGAAGCTCACGCCTCACCATAGCTACCTTTTAAAAAGCACTCTGCTGACAGCTTTACAGCACAAAATGAGCTTGTCTGGCTGGCTTGGAGGTGCTGCCATTTTGGATGCTCTAAATCAGAGTGACCACCAATTCTCTTGTCATCAGCATAATAAAAGCACTCAAACAAAACAGGCAAAAACATGATGGGCTTTTTCTTCGGCAGGCCATGCTAATTCATTTACTGTCTCTACCAGCCACAATAAATAAACTGCTGAGGTCCCGAAACACCTTTCTAAAGTTTATTGCAGCGCCATGAATGAATAATACATTATGCATTCCACCCCCCCCCCCCCCCCCCCCCTCCCACACACACACACACACACACACAGACCCTTCTGATTTGCCTTGCCCGTGTCTGTGAAATTTAAAAGAAAAATTTCAGCCCTCAACAAAGCCAACACCCCCCCCCCCCCCCCCCACCCTCCCTAAAAACATTCTAGTAAATGGATCATTCTTTTACCTCCCCTTGCAGAAAGTTCCTGTGCGCCAATGGTGTATGAATGTATTCACCCATCAAGTTTTTATAAAGCTAGTTTATGTGAAAGGGGGGTGTTTGCGGGGGCTGTTTAGATCCTGCATGTCTCCCCTCCCCAAATGCCAACCACCGGTTCTTTTTCCCCCATTCAGGGGCCCTCTTGTTTGCCTTCTCAACAATGCGCTGGTAAAATGCAAAAAGTTATCAGCGGAGTGCAGGTGTGAGAAAGGCCTTTCCTCCTCGGCCCACTCGCCACGGCCCCCGCACCTGCACGGCGGGATTCAATTCAGACGCCGCGGCCTTCTCCGAGGGCAAACGCAGCCGCTCTGCCAGGCCAAGATAAACATTACACTGCAAACATGGAACCAATCAATTCTAAAGCACCACTAGCATATTAATCTGAAGTGGAAGGTGGCACAGAAAAAGAAGAAAAGGAGAGAGAGAGAGAGAGTGATAGATTGAGAGAAAAAAGAGGGAGACGAAATGAGAGAGTGAGGATGAACAGTGTTTGGCAGGATGTGCACACAGATGCAGTTTGAACACTGATTAATCCCCTCAACCCGTGCTGTGTCTGTATATTGTTTGCTTTATGAACAGCACGTCCTAGTTTCCTATTGTCCCGCTGTGGTCTCCGTGGTGTTCGTGATTATGGCACCTCATTAGTGACCTGAATTAGACACACTTGATGTGGGATATATCGCTGGTGTGAATAATAGCCAGCAGAAATGAGCATTTTCAAAACAATGTTGGCGGTGGACGGGGAGCGGAAATTAGAAATCAAATGGATGTTTGATTGCACGCTCAGGTTGGTAAATGCTTTGTGGGCCTCCAAGGATGTGTAAGCGGAGCGTCAAGTCAAGACGCAGCCTATTGTGAGCGTAAATTCTCAATACAGCTGTGAGAAACACAGTTTGTGAGGCGGAATTCCCCTGTAAACAGATCCCAGATCCAGTCGAAAATGCTTTTTGTGCCAGTTAGGTATAACTTCACCTTGAGCTTCTTATTTGTTAACAGTGTGTTTCCCAGGTCAGGTCTTCTGTGAGATGGCAAAGGTGAGGCATCACATGATTAAATTGTGAGCTGGTGTTCTGATGCGCGAATGAAATGGGAACAGAGTAAACGAGACAAAGCAAACACATTAAATACCAAAGGCGCAATGATTTCACTGGCAGGTTGTGACAGTCCCTTTTCGGGGCTCTGGAGTGCTATGAACCAGACGTTTACTGAATGTAGTTGGTGCCAGAGCATGACATGTTGCAGTGCCTCATTTCTCCATTTATTTCCATGAGCAAATGTGCCTGCGAGAGAGAGAGAATTGCATTATGTCAAGAGTTGAGAACGATGACAGCTTCCCTGCTCATCACCCTCAGCTTAACCCTCATGCTCACATGTGACCCCCCACCCCCCGACACACACACAAGCTCTCTACATCCCCTTGGAAACTCCCCCTGCCACCACACATCTTATGGAGGACAATTCAATTTTAAAGGATTCTTCGCCCTGAATCTTTCATCGCAGATTGAATTACACTTCCCAGAGCATCCCGCCTGTCTTAGGGAGGGAGTGAGTAAGCTCAAGCGCGAGCATCAGCACAGGAGACCTCACGTCAACCCATTTTTCTCTATTTCACAGAACACTTCATGATGGTTCGAGAAGAAGGTTTCATCCCTGCAAAGCTGATCAAAATTTTTACATTCAGATGCATTGACAAGGTAAATGGTCTATCCTGCCTTTCAACACCATTGCACAGTATCTAGAATGTTCTAGCACATATGTGTTTGTGTATTGTTTGTGTTTGGTACTGCACCTCTCTCAAAACCGCCCCCTGAACTTTTCCTTTAGACCTTATGAAACATCTGGTTGGAATTTATTCATTTCAACGGTAATCTTTTGCCCTACTTAGAAGAAAAATGCCCTTTCAGTTAAAACTCAATGAACGTGACTGAGCCACTCTTTTTCCAATATGGAGGATTTGGTCCTTTCTTTCAGATAAGGTTGAATAAATGCTGAGGAGAATAACATGGCCCGGGGAGCCTGGCTGGACCAGGCTGCTTATCTGTCCGAGGTAATGATGGGAAATCTTTAATCCACAAACCTCTGAATGTCATTATCGGACAAGTTGAACAGGGCATCTGATGCCGAGCATTTACCTCATCTCCCCGGAGGTTCGCAGATTCCCAAAATGCTATTTTAAATCCTCTGTGCTGGGAAAAACCGCTATCATGTAGAAAGAAACTGGGTATTATTATTATCACATAATAATAAAAAATAAGACGGTCAATAAGGAGCTATACCTCGGAATCTCATTAACTATGCTGCTTGTTCCAAATGGGTCTTAAATGAACACAGACCTGTTTTATATGGGAATTGAGTTTCTCTGTGATCCCTCCCACATCCTTCTTTATATAATTGGGTATTTCAGCATTAGAACTAGAATTCAGTAGGGATTTACTCGAGAGTCCACCCAGCTTACTCCGTTTAACACCCTCCAATGATTGACAGCGTCGAAATCCAATATCAGCTGGAGGTGGTGACACTTTCCAGGAGCTGCCTCTCGGCAAACAATCTCGCCTTGCCGTCATTCCTCCTGTTTAATGCCAGTCACTCCCTCACACTCTCACTCACTCACCGGGTAAGTCCCACCTCACTCTCTCTTCAATTACGAATATTAGCACAGGCAGAGGCAAACATATTGGGGAGGTGTGTGTGTGTGTGTGTGTTTGTGTGTGTTGCTGGGAGGATGTGAGCGCAGATTGCTGTGCAAATAACTGGGTAAACATATACTAATAACGACGGGCCCTCTTCAGACCCGGAGGTTAAACAGCTACTCTAATCACTTGCCTTTGTTTTTCGTTCATTTGGATTCATCGTCTGCATCAGCGCAAAGACCTCTTACCTGCCTTCGCCCTGGTGCTTTATATACATGCTTCCAACAAGGGGGTTGGGGGTGGGGGGATGGTAAGCAAGGTTTGCAAGGGAATGTGCAGGTGGTGACATGGCTGGTGGCACTTTAAACACAAGAGAGCACAAGAATACAAGAGAGAAAAAGAAGAGCACTTTTTTTTTTGGTTTGCAATGGGAATGTAGTGTGGCAAGCCTTCTGCGACGAACACAAGGTGGGGGATGGGGGGGGTGGCATGTGAGGGAGATGGTGCTTTGTCAAACAACAGAAGGCATTACTGTAGAGCCAGACGTGCAGACACAGCCATTATTTTCACTACAGCCCTGAAAAACATGGCCGCCGGGGCTGGAGACTCCCCCTGCTGAGCGCTGCCGAGCTCTGCGGCGGGGGGACCGCAGCACAGGTTGGTGATGGATGGCTCCTAGAAAACAGACTCGTCAAGTCTTTTAAAGAGGATTCCAGCTGGGATGCAGCAGGTACAAAAGGGAGAGACAATGAGGGAGAAAGAGAGACTGAGTTAAGACATCAACTGGACACAAACACACACGCATTCTCTCACATACACAAACGCGCACACACACAGTCGACCAGTCACAGACACACAAATACATATAGGCAGACACACACACACTCACAGATGCACACATGCTCTATCTAAATCTGTTTCTACACGGTGCAGCCCACACTTGAGGATGCCACGCAGCACCAACTGTTGAAAGACAGAGTATTTCACAGAAATTCCATTACGAACTGCGTCTCTAGGGCCTTTTAAAGAGCAGAGACACTGTGGACTGCCTATTTACTGCCTGCCATTTTCTGCTCTCCCACTGCCCCCCTCCTTCTGAAACACTTAGGATAGTGCACTCGCAGCAAAGAAGATGCATAAGAGGGGCCCTACCTGACTGGTCACCAGAGATGAATGGAAAAGGGCCCGGGGACGACATTGGAATGAGCAATAAGCAACCTACTGACAACCGCAACAACCGTGTTTACATATTTACATATTCATGTTGGCCCAAGGACTGCAAGCTGTGCACTGATGGGGTACGGGCATGCACCTATGACACGAGACACCTCTCAGATCGGGAGTATAAAGGGCGGATACTTTGTGTAGAATGACACTGTTCAGCTAAATGATTCCAAACTGCTGATAAATTCCTCCCAGTCCAGTCCATGGTAGTCCAAACTAGATTATGTTATCAAATGACATGCAGTCTGACCATGACTAACAGCCCGGTCTTTCAAACTGCCTCTGTGCAAAGTAGGATAGTGCTACAATCACGATCAATCAAAGCAATGTCAGCAAAACAGGAAATACGTCTTTCTTTGACTCAAGTGACTTGAGTGCCTTCTTCTGCTCAACTTTCAAAATAAAAGCTCCAGTTTAACTTTTCCAAACTTAGACCATTGCAGCCCCATCTTCATCGCACTAACTCCACCAAATGACCCTCTACAAAGATAGAGTGTTGTGATTGGTCCTGCCCAGGCTTGATTTGGGCCTATGGAGATTTGCTACTGGGTGCTCTAGGTTTCTAGGTTTCTGAAGTCCATGGAGGTGTAACCAAGAAATGGTCCCAGGCTATGAAAATTTGTGCTTGAGGAACCTTATGGACCTCAAATAGATCATCTGTCCCTTGTGTCATAGTGCACATGTAAAGGTCCCCTCGTTGAGCTAGTGTGTTGACATTCTAGGCTCGGGGTTGTAATTATGAAGTGAGTGGGAAACATGGAATGTGGGGTAATTAGGAAGTGGTGGCATGGAATGGTGGGGTTAAAGCCCAGGGGCTCTCCTATGCTCCACATACATTCTCCTCCCTGGGGTGTGGGGGGGCATAAAGGCTCACCATGACTGTGAGCAGCACGCCTGATTAATGAGGCTGTCACCTGGATCTCTCTGGGGTATGCTGCTACCCCGCCAACGTCTGCTTCAAACCCCTAGCACTTTCTCCACCACTACAACCATCCACCATCCTCTCCAGCCTCCTCTTCGCAGCGCAATGGAGGTGAAGTGGTTAGACGAGATGAGCAGAGGCCTTTTGGTAAGACACCAGAAATCCAATTTCTCACTCCCAGACGGAGAACGCTTTGTGAGTCTTTGGAAGGTGAAATGTTGGCACTAGGTGAAGGTCTGTACACAGATCTTAGCGCCGATGAAGGATTGAAGTCTGTGATCATAAAAGCTTTATGAAGGCCACTTTTCCCGGCACCTCTGCCAAAGCCCTCGAATCTCCATTATACCTGCTACTTGGCAGCGTCCTTCCTCAGTCCTAAAAGCAGTCACATAAAGCAATGGCTGAGGTACTTAGCACCAGGTTAAGAGAGACCTCAAGGTGGAGAATCTCATTTCTCTTTGACACATTGAAACCCTATAAAAGTCAGATTCAATGGAGTGAAGAGCATTTCGTAGAAAACCTTTGGTGTAGTTTTGAGTCTCGTTAAGTATGTCAGTACTGGTCACCCCTCCCATGGGCAATGTTAACTCATATTCTTGGAAGGCTCCAGGCGCCATCAGGGTGTAAGAAACTAGCAATGTCACACACTGTATGCATTATTTATTGGCAAAACGAATGCACAGGATTAACAAAACATGCATAATGAAATATATAAAATAAATAAATAAAATACATACATAATTATGAATATTTTAGTATGTAAATAAAACTAAAATCTCCTTCCGGGGCCCCCTCTAGGCAGAAGCAAACACATGCTTTGTGACTCTCTCACTCTCTCTCTCTCTGTTTCTCTCTCACACATACACACTCTGCACACATACACATATATATATACAAACACTCCCAAACTGACTTGCTTAAGGGAGAGTAAATCAGTGATGACAGTCTGCAGGGACAGATGCGCGCCTTTATTAAATAAGCACCCCCCTCTCCCTCCCTCCCCTCAGGGCAGTGTAATTTATGAGAGGAGATAAAGGTGATGAAGTGGAGCTGGAGCAACATCCGCCCGGAGAGATGGAGAGGGAGTTAAATATATATTGGGCCAGAAAAAAAAGCAACTGAGAGAAAGCGACGGAGAGGGAAAAGACCACAAGGCTACAAAACTGTCCTCATTTTACATCTCTGTTGGGGAAGTGCTGCTGACACACAGATAAGTCTCGAGCAAGCTCATGTGCACACAGACCGCATCTGAAGACCACTCAGCAGAAAATGCAAACCACACACAACCTCTCTATTTATACACACCTTCTACAAGTATATAGCACAACACACTCATAATAATAATAATAGTAATTCTGGCAAGCTCCATCTGTGACCACAGTAAGGCTCGACAAGCTTACTGTACATCCAAATCCCTTTCATTTGCTCTCTGCTACTGAAACTAGTAAAACCAAAGGGTACACATTGTCCCATTGTCCATCGACCATACTGACCTTCATCCTCACCAACACCATCAGGATCATTCCCCTTCATCATCATACTCCTAATCATCATCATCATTTTCTTTTCTATTATCACCTCAATCATGTGAACATGAAGGTCAGTGGGGCTGTTCAGTGCAGCAATGATGAGTCATTGATGGTGAGAGCCAGACAATGCTATTGTACCTTCGTCTGCTCATTGTATGTGAGTGGGGGGCGGGTTGAGTGTGTGTGCATGTGCATATAGGAGAGGTATATTTGAGGTTGAGTTTGTGTTTGTGTGTGTGTGTGTGTGTGTGTGTACCTATGTATGTGTGTGTGTGTGTATGTGTGTATGTGTACCATGCATGTGCATTCCCAGAGGTCTGAGTAGCCTTCTAAGCTAGAGTAGTGTGTAATCTTGCATTGACAAGAGCCACATATTCAGACTAATGACAACTCCTATTAGGGGCCTGAACGCATTAAGGCCCTAGAGACGGTGGTCATTAGGCAGAGGCAAGCTAGAAATCATTTGACTGGGTGATCCGTCTCCAGCAATCGCACTGCGTTAGCCTATAGTACACCAGCACGGCATAAAAATAGAATTGTAGAGAACTGACCAATTCCCAACACCATGTGAGCCTTGGAAAAACAGGTGTCCTGTTGCATCAGCTGACATACATGTTGTTATATATTTAACACAACATTGTTAAATAATGTATACCCTTGACATACATTCATTAGCATGGTAACCATGGCAGTGAGCGGCATAAATTCACCAAGCCAAACAGAAAAGCCCTGGCTCAGATCTGAGGGTTTTGTGCCCCATCTACAGTATTCTACACTGATACACAAGCCACGTCCTGTACACAAGCAACCTCCTCGCTTGTTTGCTGGATGACTTTTGTTCTATTTCACCTTCCTCTTCTGGCCACGCACTGGGGCTGAGTGGAATCTGTTAGATCTCTGCCACCATTGTCGCCAGTGATAACAGTTGGAGGGCAGCTCGGTATCCACAATAAACATGAGCAGATCCGCATATCATAGTGGCTCATCTGTGACCAGGTAGGCGTGCGCATGGCGCCAAACAGGCACCGCGGTGGTCATGGCTGCTGCATTATCGTTTGATACTCTCTCAGTTTTTTTTTCTGACCAACAGCAACCATGTACACCCCACTCCCTACCCCAATACACAGTGTCACACGCACACACACACATTCACACACTTCTGTTTTCTCCATACCTGGTATGTTTTCCCAATATTGCCTGAGGATCCTCTGTCTACAAGCAGGTGCAGCTTTTTCATTTGTGTACGGAAGAGTTGCTTGTTAAGATGTTTATTATTTATGAATTTATTTATTTATTTATTTGTTATTATTTGTTTGTTTATTTTTAATAGGCAAGCAGTCTTGGGGAAGTGTTACCTTTTCCACCTTTTCTCTTGTCATTCGCTCTCTGTCTCTTTCTCTCTCTCACTCTCTCTCTCTCTCTCTCTCTCTCTCTCTTTCTCTCTCTCTCTCATGCTTTGTCTCTCATTCTCTGTGCTATGACAGAATTAGCATTTAAACATGAGGTTGGCTATTTGCCTCGCAGTAAGAGCTAGGCAGTGTGAATTGAACAGTCGAAATTGGCAGCACTGAAAATGCAACAGGGGAAAGAACATGAAAGAAAACCGAGAACAAATGGATACGTCAGATAGACTTTGTGACTATGCAAAAGAGAGAAAGAGTCTCACTGAGGAAGTGCAGCCAAAAAGAAAGGCAGGCAAGAAGGAGGGAGAGGGTGGGAAAGAGCGTGAACACAAGGAAGCGTGGGGCGGACGGCTGGCTGAACAGAGCTCAGGCAAATCTCGTTTCGGCGGGGTCTGGAGCACAGGCATGTACTGTAGGGTGAGCCCGTAGCTCAGACGTCTGCACATGAGCCTACGGGGAAAAAACAGCCACTGTGACAAAAAAAGAAACAGGGATCAGGCAAGATCAGGCAACATGGTTGGGGTGATTTTGGAAGGGGGATGGTGGGCAGACTG
This sequence comes from Limnothrissa miodon, assembly GCA_017657215.1. Taxonomy (NCBI): domain Eukaryota; kingdom Metazoa; phylum Chordata; class Actinopteri; order Clupeiformes; family Clupeidae; genus Limnothrissa; species Limnothrissa miodon. Next base: position 1,493,643 of record JAGFZM010000002.1, on the reverse strand, counting down.
GCAGTAGCTGCTTTACCCTTGAACAGAGTTATAGAATATAGTTGTTTTTTTTAACAAATTTAATATACAATAACAGAAACATTTAAATGCATTCATATGTAATGTTATATTCTGACGTTCCCAACAAATACATCCATAACACATTTGAAAAGTATAATTATCTTGAAATTGATAATGAAACATGGATTGTCAGTACATTTACATTTACATTTACATTTATGCATTTAGCAGACGCTTTTATCCAAAGCGACTTACAAAACGAGGATAACAATCAAGCTACATAGCAGAAACCTTAAGGAGCATAGTGCTAGGGGATAGTGCTTCAGTTCATTTTAGTGCTAGGATAGAAGATGTTCTCTGAATAGCTGGGTCTTTAAGAGCTTTTTGAAGGCCTCCAGAGATGGCCCTGTTCTGATTGTTTTTGGTAGGTCATTCCACCAGCGTGGGACGACACATGAGAAGAGTCTGGATTGCCTTGGGCGAGGTGCCGGGACTGCCAGTCGACAGTCATTGGAGGACCGGAGTTGTCGGGGGGTAGCCTGAGCTTTTATGAGAGCGCTTAGATAAAAAGGGGCAGATCCTCTAAGCACTTTGTAAGTCAGCATCAGTGATTTGAATTTGATGCGAGCCGCCAGAGGCAACCAGTGGAGCTCGATTAGCAGAGGGGTGACATGCGTCCTCTTCGGCTGACACAGTACATATTGACAGTATGTCAATAAGCTATTTTACATTGCAAGGACCCATAAATGTGAGCTGTATGTGGCTCCTGTGGACACCTGAGACTGGCAAATAGTGTCTGGGTCATGTGAAGGTGTGCGGTTCAGACCTGACTTTGACTCGTGCTGTCACCGCCGCTTGGGATTCGCCGGCTTAACATTTATCACTAGCTCACAGAATTTAACAACAAACACGAGACCAGCCCCAGCCTTCAGATCCCTCTTCAAGTTGAATCGGGGGCCGTTAAGAGAGAGGGAGAGAGAGAGGTGGAGAGAAAGGGCTAGCTGTGGGATGGGGGGAGGGGGGGGTCAGGGGTCTGACTGAAATGGCATTAGAAAGAACCTGTCCAGCCAGCATATTTGAAGCAAGAGAAAAATTGTTTTTGAAAGCTACGTCAGAACCATCTACAGTATTTCAACCTTCAGAGGGGAGAATGTGTTTTTTCTCCCAACTCCCTTTTGGTGTGACTCAACAACAGTACGCCGTACAGTAGGTAAAATGATGCAGAACTGTGTTTTGTTTCCATTCCTAAAGCGAGTCGTGAATTTCATGCAGTTTTTTTTCTTTCAGAGAGGGAGATTCTTTTATATGCCTCTCAAGGTATGTGTAATATTAATGTGCTATAAACAAACAGCGACAGGACAGGGCCGTTGAAAATCTATTATAGTGAGAGAGGGGATATGTGAATGCCTTGCATCTAAACTTTAGGAATGAAATTACATGCATTTAATTAAGATGGATTTAGACATGTTATCACGCCAGTAGGAAAGTTCTGAGTTGGGGGAGATGTTTATCTCTCCTAAATATTTCATGTTACAATATGAGATTTATGGTAGTTAAAAAAAACAGTCTGTCTGAAGCGCGGTACATAGTAATTACACTTGCCTACGACCAGTGTTTATGTTTAATACATCAGGCAATGAGTTGCACGGGGCGCACCGCAAAGCAAACACTAAATCTTTATTGATGCTGTCTTTTTGAAAAAACAAGGCAACAGTGATTGGAAGTGTGGTAACCCACTATTATGGCAACATGGATTTGCATGTCATCATGTGTCACTGGAAAGATGTGGTGGTCCTGCTTTAATATACGACCTGTGCTATGGGTCGTACCCCTTCTTTATGGATTTCAATCATTGGATTTTTACAGCCAAAGGATCATTATCACTCTCCACTAAACATGGTTTGGACTGACAGGCATAAATAGCGAGACTCAGGCAGGGTCAGTAAATTGCACAAACAAACTGTATTGATACATGCGGAATTGCAAGACTGTACATCTCATAAATGGCCAGGGAAGTAAGTGTAAATACTTTCACTGAGCCCTCAAAAGATCAGCGTACAATAGTCTTCTCTGTGCTCTGTGCAGCTCTGTGATCACTAAGCCAAGCGCATCTGTGCGCCGAACAATTAGTCTCTCCCGTCTACCGGCACATTAATTATATTAAAACACATACGCCATCACTGTCACAATTAACCCAGTGGCGATGGTGTCACCATAGACATTTATCATTACCAAGGCTGAATCACTCCAGCAGCATTAAACCCTTTTAAATGGCCCTGCCTATCAACAAGCACATTACAGGTGGACTCATAATAGTATTTAATGCAGACGGGGGTTTAGTCATTCCAAAGGCCCAGTCGTGTCCCTGTAAGTGACAATAACAGGTAACAGAGCTGTGTTAAACATTTGGTGGGCTCACCTGGAGTCGCCTGCGGTGGTACGGCGTGGGGCGTCGTGGGGGGAGCGCCAGGTTCCTGGTGTGCCATCTGCCGGGAAGGGAGTTGGAGGCTGCGGCAGTCTCTTCTCATTAGAGCGCCATTGTGGTATTTCATCGGGCCGGGGCCAAGCTCTCAGCAGGCCAACAAAAGAGCTGGAGCCCTAAGCGAGGCCAGGCGAGTATGCGGGAGACTTGCCCACTCCAACGCTGCATTTCCCTCCTTAGTGTTTTTTTTTTGTTTTTGTCATCGTGGACCCTTTTAGCTCTGACTTCTTCTTTGTGACAGTCGACTCAGCTAAATGTGCCACAATTTCTGTTTGGCATCAGGTGGCTTTGTTGTGTCATTTTTTTTTGGCACAAGCTTCCTTCCACTCTTCAGTGCTACTTTGTCAGCTTCCATTCAACACATGCCTCAGTTCACACATTCAGTGTGGGTTCTCTCTCTCTTTCACACTCACACACACACTCACACACACACACAAACACACACACACACGCTAGGACATGCTGTCTTCCAGTAATGCTCACTTGTTCCTGTCCTCTCAGTCTGAACTCTTGACCTCTTTTAACAAACATGTACACACACACACACACACACACACACACATACACATATAATCAGCTACATAGATGTTTCCACATAGACAGACATACAGACACCTAGCCCCCTGACGGGCAAATTTTTTAACTAATCACTGCCGCAAAATGACTCCATTGGATGCACTCCAGCATCCCCAGACAGCAATAGCTGTAGCAGCAGAGCAGGAGCGGCAGGTGCAGTAGCCTGTTAGCACAGATGAACAACTCCAGTGGAGGGGCGCAGGGCGGGTGGATAAGTGGGTGGCAGAATGTGTGAGCACTCTCCAGACCGCACATCGCGTTCCATGCTCCAAATCTCACTGGGGCACCCTGGCACATATCCTTTTCCCTCTCTCTCTCTCTCTCTCTCTCCCATCTCTTGCTTCTTTCTCTATCTCTGAGTGTGTGACGTGAGCAAGGGGCTGCTGCTCAGGAGGGAGATGGAAGCTGTGAAGTGACCCACAACCTACACTGAGCTGGCGTCGATTAGTGAGGCATCAAGGTGATCTGTGTGAGCTAAAGCTGTGTGTGCCTGTGTTTGTGTGTGTGTGTGTGTGTGTGTGCAACAAAGATATGTTGGATAGAAGCATTTTTTAGATTGTAGTCTGTGACTAAGGAGAAGGGGAGAGGAAAAAAATAATAGATAAAAAAGAGTCAGAGAGAGAGAGAGAGAAAGAGAGAGAGAGAGATAAAGGAGAGACAGAAAGCAGATGCCACTTTAAGGACTTGTGCTTGCCCGTGTGGTGCCACCCTGGGCTGCTCTCTGATAGATGACAGAAGGAGAGGGCACTAGCAAAAAAAAAAGAAGCAGCCTCCACAGTCAATAACAATAACCTAATAACCTTACATAAGTGATGGGTCTCTGTATATTGATATATTGTATATATACTTTACTGTGACTACAATGTCTTGGGGGAAGGGAGTGTTGTCTTGAGCACATTTCGATTGTGTTTGGAGTAGTAAACATTATGTAATTTCATCAATAGCACAAAATGTTTACTGTACGTTAAGAGACCACAAAGAAACAGTTGTCCATGCAGGCCATTTTTAAGCCCTTGTTTTGGCTTAAATGTTTCTTTTCTGTCCCCCCTTAAGCACTGGATCAATTGAGACTCTCTTCACTGAGTGTAAAAACACACGTCCGGTGAGGGAGTGTGTGTGTGTGTGTGGTGGGGTGGGGGTTGTGTTGTCCAATCCTAGGCAAGGAGAGTGATATTGATTGTGCAGAGAGAAACAAGATTGAGGAGTCCCACACTGACATGCTACTCGTATTGTTACCTAATCGATAAATACCATGCCATAAACTGCAGCAGCCACCCTTTGACAAAACAAACCCGAGAGCCATGTATCTGTTGTCACCTAGCCACTTCTGGGCATGCTTTGTTCCCACTCCTACCTCTCAGATGAATCAAACAAATCTCTGATGATTTAAGCATTGATTTCAGAATCAATAAATGAAGGGAGAAAGAAGCAAAATGTATGAAATAACCAGTTGTGGAAAAATTCCAGATGCTTGAGGAGCCGTCTGCAGCAAAAGACAAACAATCATGTTGGACAGCTGGTTCAAAGGTGGCTTGGCAGGAGACTCGTCATCAGAAACGGGGGAGAAAACACACCCAATTTGGTTTGCATTATTCTCCAAGCTGCGTTGTTCTATTGCAGGCTGCCTCCATTTTCCTCTTATGAGCATCCATCAGGCGAAATTGCTTTTCTCCCGGCATTAAGCTGTCAGCACCACATAACAAATGTGGGCAAGTGGAGTAGAAACACGATCAGTGGGGTAATGAAGCCCTGGGGTCAAACTGGGAAAAAAAAGAAACATCTGTGACCTTTCACTCATAGTGAGAATGTTATGGTGAAGGAGTCGGTGTGTTCTGCATGTATTACCATCTTTTACTTGTTCCAGCACCATTACCACCACTACCCTTTTTTAAAAACCATGCAGTGCATACAAAGACGGGCCTTTTATTGTACAGTTAAGCTTCCCCGTGTTGTGAAGTGTTTGTTTATTAGGAGCAACTTGCTATCCACATTCTGTCTTCAAAAGATGCTGTGCTTGTTTCTAAAGGATGAGGTTCTAGATTAGTGAGACCACCAGTGAGCGGAGGTAACCTCTGTCCGAATACTCTCTGATTACCATCAAATGCAAAACGGTGCTCGCTCAGCCGATGCCCGTTTTTGCTTTTCTTTTTTTTTTGTTCGTTTTCTCTTTCTTTTTCTCCCATCAGCGTGAATTCATCCTTGAGCTGAGAGGCTGGGAGCTCATTTACAGCTGTCTAATTGATGAGCGCTGGATGACGCGGTGTACACAAGCGGAGAGGCACTGACAGCAGAGACAAAAGCGAGATTGATGGGGAAGAACGCATAACAAATTAGGGAGGAATGAGAGTCAGAGGGAGAGCCTTAAAAATAGGTACAGTAGAAAAGAGGGAGGACTCGATGGGACCGAAAACAAGGACAAGGAGGGTTGCGGGATATGTGCAAAGAAGGTGGGTGAGGGTAAAAGTTTGAGGAAGACGATACTACAGTGAAGTCTGTCAACACCAGACTCAAGGGTCTGAGTACTCTTCTCAGGGAAATGTTTCCTACTGTACCCTAGTACTGCAATTAACATAACTTTGTACTGTAATCACTGTTCCAAATTTCCCAATCTTACCAATCTAGCTTAACCAGACTAAATATGTAATAAGAGAACGTTACGGATACTAGCGTATCCTCGGTTCTCTGAGTGAGAAGCCGAAACGTACGAGTGGATGATGCCTATCATCTCCTGCTTTTCTGAAGTCATTTTAAACCAACCCTTTGAAAAAAGGGCAGTAAGCGCACTGACGCGTGCAGGCAACTACTTAGACAGCCCTGCGTGATGTCAGAAAGTCTATATATTGACTGCGCTTACGCTTCAGGTCCTCTTTGCCAAGCTCGCCAGCGTCGGCGATTGAGGCCCGAAGCGTACGTTTCGGCTTCTCACTCAGAGAACCGAGGATACGCTAGTATCCGTAACGTTCTCTTTCGTTTCGAAGCCGAAACGTACGAGTGGATCACTACAACCAAGCCTCAAGAGCCCTACACCAAGGAGCCCGAGGTGGGAGGATCCATGGGACCGCCGCCGGGCCCAGAGAGAACACTCTCTGCTACACCCGGCCTGGTGACGTCCAATGCGTAAAAACGCGCGAAGGTGTTGCCTGAGGCCCACGAAGCGCTCAAGTAGATATCCTTCATGGGGACGCCTTTCCAGAAGGCCCAAGAAGCCGCCACTCCACGGGTGGAGTGCGCCCTGACATGAACAGGCGGAGGAACACCCGCCGCCTCATATGCCAGACGTATGGCTTCCGTAAGCCAATGCGACATGCGCTGGGTAGACAAGGCCTGACCCTTGGCACGCTCGCCATGGCAGACGAACAACTGGTTCGTCTTCCTGATGCTCTGCGTACGCGTCAAGTAGGCACGAAGCGCTCTGACTGGGCACAGAGTAACGGGCACAGAACTGCCCGCCTCAGGAAGGGCTGCGAGCTCAATGACCCTCGAACGAGGGTCAGTGGACAGCACTTTCGGGCGAGAAAAGGGATTTGGTCGCAGCGTGACCCGCGCGTCACCTTGCGTGAACTCAAGACAGTCAGGACTGACCGACAAGGCAGTCATATCGCTGACACGCTTCACCGAGACCAGAGCGAGCAGAAGCGCAGTCTTAAGGGAAAGCATCTTTAGGCTGGCACTCGACAGAGGGTCAAAGGGCGTAAGGGCCAGTCCACGTAGGACAGTGGCCAGGTCCCAAGTAGGGACCGAAGGGGAGGAAGAGGGGCGGAGCCGCCTGACGCCCTTCATGAAGCGCGACGCAAAGGGGTGAGCGCCTGGGGAAATGCCAGCATAGCCAACATGGCATGAGGTACACCTTCAAAGTAGAGGGTGTACGACCCTGATCAAACAGGTGTTGCAGAAAGGCAAGCACCTCGCCAATAGGGCAGACTAGAGGATCACAGCCTCTGTCTCTGCACCACGTGCTGAAAACATGCCACTTCAGTGTATACAACGACCTAGTGGACGTAGCTCTAGCAGCCTGGGCGGTCTCTATCACTGCGTCTGACAGGCCGCTCTCTAGGAGACGCGCCCGTTCAGGGGCCAAGCCGTCAGTCTCCACGCTTCCGGCTTGGGGTGCCACAGCGACCCGTGAGCCTGCGATAGGAGGTCTCTCCTCAGAGGGAGAGTCCACGGCTGGCCATCTAACAGTGAGACCAGATCGGAGAACCAGCTCTGAGATGGCCAATTGGGGGCGATCAGAATCACCCTGTGCGCCCCCGCTCTGATCCTGGCCAACACCTGACGCATCAGAGGAAGGGGGGGAAAAGCGTAGAGCAGACCGCGCGGCCACGGGTGTGCCAGCGCGTCTGACCCTAGCAGCGCATCTCGTTCCAGCGAAAACCAAGCTGGGCAATGAGCGTTCTCTCTCGAGGCGAAAAGATCGACTCATGCCCGCCCGAAGCGGGACCAAAGGCTGTGCACCACGGCTGGGCAGAGGCGCCAGTCGGTTGCACGCGGAACACCCCTGGAGAGGAGGTCCGCGCCTGTGTTGCGAACACCTGGCAAGTGCGCCGCCCTGATCGACAGGAAGTGGCGAGAGGCCCAGGTGAGCAGCTTGTACGCCAGGCGAAAGAGGTCCGGAGAGCGCGTGCCGCCCTGGCGATTGATATACGCCACAACAGTGGTGTTGTCTGTACGCACAAGAACGTGTTCTCCTCTGAGAAGAGGGAGAAACTCTTTCAGAGCGCAGAAGACAGCAAGGAGTTCCAACACATTGATGTGTAATCTCCTGGAGGCTGTGCCCCATATCCCCCTGGCGGGGCGACCGCAGCAAACGGCGCCCCAGCCTGTTTTGGACGCATCGGTGGTCACCGTCATGCGTCTGGCTATAGCACCCAAGGCGGGGTTCGACCTGGAGGATACACCTAGCTCCGCTAAGGAGAGCTGCAGCGGGCGTAAGTGTAAGAGGCCGAGTGGGACAGCGCCGCCTGCGGCGCATAGGAGGCCCGTCAGTCTGAGACACAGCCTAGCCGAAACGCAGGCACCGAGTCTGAAGTGGCGTAGACACGCCCTGACGTCCTGAAGCCTCTTTGGTGTGAGCGTCGCTCTCATCGAGCGTGAGTTCAACCTCACGCCCAAGAACTCGACCTCCTGGGAGGGAGAGAGCATGCACTTGCTTAGGTTCACTAAGAAACCCAGACTGTGCAGGTGACGCAAGACCACGTGGGTCTGTGACGTTAGGAGCTGTCTGGAACCAGCCAGCAGCAACCAGTCGTCCAAGTAATTGAGGAGTCTGATCCCCTGAGCGCGTAGAGGAGCGATCGCCGCCTCCACGCACTTGGTGAAGCACCGAGGTGCTAGAGATAGACCGAAGGGGAGGGCTGCGTACTCGTGCTGCCCTCGAAGGCGAAGCGTAGAAAACACCTGTGCCTCGGGACTATGCCTATGTGAAAATAGGCGTCCTGAAGGTCTATGGTGACCATGTAGTCCCCCTGGCGGACTGACTCCGCCACCATTCGCCCCGTGAGCATGCGAAAGGTGAGAGGTTTGAGCGAAGCATTGAGCGCTCTGAGGTCTAGGATAGGGCGAAAAGCGCCCGACTTCTTGGGCACCAGGAAGTACGTACTGTAGCGACCTGCGCACGCCAGTGTCGGATCTACGCGCTGAATAGCGCCCTTTCTCAGGAGATCGCAAAGCTCTTGTCTGAGAGCAGGAGCCCTGGAGGGGGGCACCACTGACTCCATGACACCTCTGTAGGGCGGGGGTGGCCACCTGAACTGCAGTTGATAGCCCTTCAACACTGTTGATAGGACCCAACGCGACGTTGTGCACATCGCCCAATGCTGCCGGAGCAGAGCGGCGGCATGAGGAGGCAGCAAGGACAAACGAAGTGCTATGCTGCCTCCGAGTGGCACTAGGGGGGCCGAGGTCAAAGACTGAGGCTGTCCGCGAAGCTGAAGAGCGTCCGACTGACAGACCAGAGACCCGACAGAGTGCGGGGGCTGGGGGCCGGTTAGCCGTGTGTGAGACCGTTGGGCGCTCACGCGTGACTGAGAGGCCGTGCGCATTACTCGCGACGCCCGGTGGGGCGGCCGACTCAGCGCGCACGTCAGCGAAATCCGATGTCGGTGAACTGTGTGCTTCACCTGCGACACCCCGTAGGGCGGCCGACCTGGAGCGCGTGTCAGCGACGTTGATGGTCGATGAGCCGCGCACTGCACCTGCGACGCCCCGTGGGGCGGCCGACTCGGAGTGCGTGTTGGCGACGACCTCAAAGAGGGGGGAGAAGCTACCCGTCTGGCCAAGGGCAGACGTGTCAGACTGAGCAGACAGTTCTGCGCGTATCTGGGCGATGAATCGACCGACAGAAGCGGCGAGAGAGGACGGGGGGGACTTCTCGATCGTGAACGACTCCGAAGCGCCGCATGTCCGCTGCTCAGAGGCGAAGGGGACAGCGAACGCGGAGGTCGCGACACTAGCAGAGGCCTCGGAGCCACCTGGGTGCCGTAGAGGCGTGTCATCACGCGAGGCGCATAGCGCGGAGCGTGTGTCAAAACGCGGGGCGCAGAGCGCGGGGCGTGTGTCAGCTGAACGCGCGCCGGAGACTGCACCGGCGCCCCAGTGCGCGATAGCGCTGACAGAACAGAGAGTGTCCTCCGGCCTGGGCCGGGGCTCATTTGGAAACATTGCCCCAGAGGGGCGGCAGCGTGTGTGCGGAGTGCTTGTGAACAAGGCAAACTCAGCGCCCCGTAAGGGGGTGAGATCAGAGAAGACCGCCGAAGCTGGGGGGAACGCCCCGAGCTGGGGACTGCAGAGCGAGGACCCGGGCCCTTGAGAGCACACAGAGACGTAGCAGTCAATGGATGGCGATCGCATGACATGCTCTGCCGCGCACACGCGATCACATCAGGATCGCTGTGGCCTTTTACGCCGCTCCCGGCTAGCCGGACGGTTGGCGGGAGCTGGGCGCCCGCGAGAGCGGGAGCACTGCCAAGTGGGTTGCAACCCATCAGCCGGCTGTGGCGCGGCTTTGGGCGCGTCCGCCTTCTTCCTCTGTTGCGTCCGTTGAGGCGTACGAGCACGCGTCTGAGGAGCAGCGGGAGTGGTCGAGTGAGGCGGAGCACGCTTAGGAAGCACGGGTTGCAGGGCCTGAGCCGCCGACTTCGTCTTCTCTAAGCGGTCGCGCTGTACTTCCAGCGCCTGGCCAAACAGAGCATCAGCGGAGATGGGAGCATTCAAGAGATGCTTCTTCTCCTTCTCCGGCATAGAGGAGAGGTTCAGCCAGAGATGCCTGTCGAGGACGATCAAAGAGCCAAGGGAGCGCCCGTCGGCTTTAATGGCCGCCCGGATGGCCAGTGAAGTGAGGGCGGTGATTCTGCGGAGCTGGTGGACGGTTAGTTCCGAGTGCTCCGCAGCCAGATCTGCCACCAGTTCCTCCGCCAAGGAGGAGAGGAGAAAGGCGGTGTTCATCGCCCTTATCGCCTGGCCTGTACAGATAAAGGCTTTTGAGGCGAGCTTCTCCGTGCGTTGACACGGCTTGGAGGGGAGCTCGGGAGGCGATGTCCAGGTGGTGGCAGAGGCTGGTGCTAGACAGCCAGCGACCGCATCCTCAACGCGAGGAAGCTGTAAGAGGCCAATGGCGCCCGCACTGTCCATCGCGTAAAACGCTGCGTGTCCCTGGATAGGGGCAATGGCGGCGTAGGGAGCCTCCCAGGAGCCCTGCGCGTCAGCCACAACCATGGGGTGAGCAGGGAGGGGGAGAGCATCCGGAGAGGGAAGTGCGCCGGAAAAGGGGTCGAAACGCCCTTCCGAATAGCGCTGAGGCGGAGGCAGGCCTAGCCTGTTAGCCGCCTGTGTAGCCAACAAAGCTAGCTCAGAAGCTAACTGGGCGGCGTGGGTCTTCACTATCGGTGGCACGTCTTCGACCGTAGCGCCTTTAGTGGAGAGGAAGGAAGACAGCTCCTCTTCATCCACGGCCTCGATAACTGGTTCGTCATCGTAGTCGCCCTGAGGCGGCGTGGTAGCCGCGCGGGCAAAGGCAGCGCCGACGGAGCTAGCAGGGCTAGCCTGGTGGGCCGCGGTTAGCTGGCTAGCTGGTAGCAAGCTAGCCTCTGAGAAGCTAACAGACGGCCGAGTAGCCACTGAAGACCGATCGATAAGCCCAACCGGGTGCGGGGACGCCGGGGAAACATCGATAGCCTGGTGGGTAACAATACCCCTGGCGCCAGCGGGGGAAGAGCCCGCCCCTGTAACACCAGTGGAACCCACGAAGAATGCCGCTCTGTTGGCGATAGCCGTAGGGGAGAGGCGTTCGCAAGCCGAGCAAAGATCTGGCCGCGAAAAGGCGAGCATAGCATGCTCGCTCCCCATACAGATAAAACAGATGGCATGGCGGTCGGAGATCGCCATCGGACGGTCACAATCGGTGCAACGACGAGTAGCCATCTTGCGTCTCGTGGTACCAGAAGTCAGGGACCAGCGTGAGCACTTTGAGCAAGACGGAATCCCTCGGAGAGCTTTGAAAAAAGCTTTTGTGTTGGGCTTTCAAAAAAGCCGTTGGTTTTTTTAAATATTTGCAAAAGCAAACGAAGACGACTCAGAAACACACGCAGTAAGCGAGGTGAAAGAGGCAAAGAGGACCTGAAGCGTAAGCGCAGTCAATATATAGACTTTCTGACGTCACGCAGGGCTGTCTAAGTAGTTGCCTGCGCGCGTCAGTGCGCTTACTGCCCTTTTTTCAAAGGGTTGGATTAAAATGACTTCAGAAAAGCAGGAGATGATAGGCATCATCCACTTGTACGTTTCGGCTATCTTCCATGTTTACACAGAAAATGAACACATTCTTCCAATTGTTTACTATTATTATTATTATTATTATTATTTTTTTTTTTTTTTTATTTATTTATTTATTTTTTTAATTATTATTATTTCTTGATGTCTTGGCATTTCCACTGCCATTTTTGCTTTCAATTTCAATTTCAGTGATTTCCTTTTTTCACTGATTGATGGTTGAAAGTGCTTTGTAAGGAGCAAGACTAGCTGACAATCAGGCAGACAACCATGCTACAATGCCCACTGGATGGATAATATCTATTTGTCCTTATGGAAAAAAGTTCTGTGCCATACAGTATATAGAGTGCTTGTGAGAGGAGAAAAGGGACTAAACTAAAATGACAGCTTATGACTTGCCAAGACGGATTAGACTACCAATGCCCCTAATAACAAAACTTGGGGTATAAATACCCCTAAATGTCACACTGTAAATAGAATGCTTAAATGCAATTTTGCATAAATAGAATGTAGTTTTCTAACCGAAGTAAGGATGTTGTTGTCTTTTCTACTTTTTCCTGACCTCAATGAAAAAGTGCACTGAAATGAAGGATAGATGTGACAGACGCAGACTTCAGTGTGCTCCTCTGACAACCCTTCTTCCGGTGGGCTATGTAAATATGCAACCGTGTAGAGTTTTGTATTTGTGCCAAATAGTGCTTCTGCCTTAATGTCCCTCTTTTGTTCCATTTTGGAAAAAACGTCCTAAGGACACATGAGAAAAGATTATTCGACTGCAGTCAGAGAAAGAAAGAACACATTGGGCCTAGGAAAAAAAAACGTCTAGCCTTTTTTTTGTGATAAAGCTGGCGAGAGTAGAGAAGAGACCAAAGCTGCACGCTTGAATGAGTTTCCTCTCGCTGCTCGGCAGCACCCTAAGGTGCCTGTCTATCTCCAAGCAACACAGCGCTTACCCAATTACCCAGTGCTGATCACACAAACAAATCCTCGGCGGAGCAGCGATGATTAGCCAAGCAAGAAGTCCAAAAGTTTTGCATCCAGCCCTTGCTATTTAGACGTGACCGTCATTTTCTTTTCGGTCCTGATCTGTCAGAATCATAATTTGTATTTTTCCCTATCATAAAAAAAAGCCTAGAAATGAAATGGTATCTCAGATATATTATGGACTTGGGACTTAGTTTTGGCCCATGGACTCTTATTCTAAGCCCAATAATAAGTAATTCATAAATATTGTACATGTATGTTTAATCTAGTTTTTAATCAGTCTTTCTGAGATGTACTCTCCCCATGAAAGTTTCAGAGTAGCCAGGCAGTAAGACCTATTCTCACTCTGATGCACTATAAAGCATTCATGTATTGTCCTGTCGTGCTGGCCGGCAGATTTCATTTTATCATGGCTTATTTATACACGAAGTGAATACCATGTTCATTCAGATGTGACTCTCCCCTTTTAGAAAAGGATAGCGTGGGGGCGGATGCGGCGAAAAGCAAACGCTGCCCTCTCTCTACCTAGCTGCCTTTTATTTCCCCTCCCCCAACTGACCCTTTTGCTCTTCCTGTCTTGCTGGTGGGGAATACATGTTTCATGGTGTTTGTGGGTAAAGAATAACAACTGACAGGCCCCTCATCTCCTTTAGTGTATCATTCTAATGTATATATGTGTGTGTGTGTGTGTGTGTTTGTGTGTGTGTGTGTGTGTGTGTGTGTTTGTGTGTGTGTGTTTGTTCTATGTGTAGGGATTTCTGATCTCATGTTGTGCTCTCCCACATGTTGTGGGCTACAGGGAACACTCGGGCACTATATTTAGCTCCATGAAAAGGGTATAGTCTGCCTTGAAAGAGAGAAATGAGGTGATAAGTGAATGATACAGGTGGTATATTAACTCACCCATTACGTTTCTACCGGATAAAGGTGATTCAGGCTGCCGTGAATCCTCCGCGCACAGTTTGACCTTTAATGTGGATTCTGCCAATGTCGTGCTGAGACACGTAACTAGAGTCCTAAGTGTCCGTTGTAATGGCCCGAATGTCCGAATGTTATGAAGCACCTATCCAATTGCTGTGCAGTGTTTGGGAAGCCTTTTCATAATCAGATCATGTTTAGCTGTCCTTAAGCCCAAACATAACACGGTGAGTGGCTACGTGTAATTCCACGGCACACAGCATTGGACACAGTCCAGTCTGCACTCAGGGCAATGGCTTTGTATCCACTGGAGCCTACTAGCCCAAGATGGAAACAAGCAGCTTAAGGGCATGTGAGCACAAGATAAGTCACAGGCAGCCAGGGGAACGCTTCTTCAAAGTGTGCGGTGTCTTAGTGTGTGTACGCCTGTGTTATCCTGTGTACTGTATGCGTGCGTGGGATTGTGCATAGGCTTGTGTGTGTCTGTGTGTGTGTATATGTGTGTGTGAATAGGAGTGTGCACTCCATTGTACATGTGTGTAATACCTGACCTCGCTTGGATCATTTCCCTTCTTGCTTTTAATTAGCTCTAAATGTCAAGATATGACCCCTTGTGTCATGCCATTGGCCATTATGTGTGTGTGATTTGCCGTGGTTCAGAATGCCACAGAATTATTGTTCACCCCTTTGTCGCTAGCCAGCCAGATAGATAATTAAGGCCCGGAAGCTCTGAATGGACAAGGGGCAGGGCTTTTGAGATAGAGAGAGTGAGTGAGTAGCGAGTTGGATACCGGTTGCTGGTGGCATCTTAAATCAACCGACACCTCCACCCCCACTTCACTGTAGTGGCCTCCGTTCCTTCGCTGTGTTGACTTTGATATAATGACTTCTGTGCCCTGGCAACCAGCCAACAATTAGCATCATGTCCACCAGACCCCCATGATGTTTATAGTTCATTATGGAATGGAGGGATAAAAGCATATTTAACTAATCACTGGCTGATGCTGGCAGACATTAGCTCTTATTGGGGTCACCGTGTGCCTGAGGATATACTGGATATAAGGCCTGTTCAATTGAATCTGAGCAAGGGATATTAATGGCTGACCAGATGTTTATTTTTTATGCATAACCAGTTACTACTTTATGCATCTATTCATATGAGAGCCAGAGTTTATTGTCGCATACATGTACATACATTTATGGGTGTAAAAATGCAGATAAATTATTTATGGTCTCAGTCTATTGTAAATAAAAAGGGGTGTTGAAAGGGGCAAGATACATTGTGTGTATGTGTGTGTGTGTGGGGGGGGGGGGGGGGGTGGTATAGAGTTGGGGGGGGTGGTGGCTTTATGAAGGCCAATGAAAGGCCTGGAGAAAAAAAAAAAAAAGACCCAGCTATTTGGAATGTCAATTAACACTACTCCCAAACATTAACAAGGATCACCTAAGAGCAACATGAGCATGGAAAAGGAGTCTTGCTTGAGGGAGATGTGGAAGAAGAGATATTATTGCAACTGGGACAAGGGAATGGCAGAGGAGATTTAAGAGGTGCACCTCTTCACATTCATTCTTATAAAAGATAGTTACATCACAGGAACAATGTGGGTCATCAGTGGATAATGGGAGACATGTCACTGTGAGAGAAAAACAGAGAGATATCTTATGAATGTTACTGTAGATCACTAGAGGATATCCTGGAGTATGGACCCAGGTGTGCTAGCCATGCTAAATAGCCCAGGGAAAGTCTGCCCGAAACACAAGCTAAATGCACAGCCTTGACAACACAACAACAGCAAAGCAATTAGACATGTCAAAAAATAGCTATTTAAGCTATTTGTCATTTCAGGCAGACTTGGCACCCATTTCTCTTCATTAATTTGGCAGGAAATGTCCCGATTTACAGATTGTCTTGACAACAGTGAGTAGGCATCCTATTTAGCAGACACCATGCCTGCTTTTGTTGATTGCAGTTTCACTTCATTGCCTTGGCATGTGTCCTGTCACAGCGTCAAGACTTGAGGGGCATTTACCCAAACCCTTTTTGGGACAACTACCACAATGCACCTGACAATAAGCTGGAATCCACTCAACACCTTTATAATAGAACAATAAGACACATAGGAGTTTAGGACCGTGTCACACAACAATGAAAATCCCATCTGTAATTGCTTTCCTACTCACCATGCACACTGTTTGTCAAACATTTTCCAGAAGCTAAATAATACTCCTGAATCCACAAAACTTGCTCTTACACTGGTCATATCACAAATGCAGTGCTGTGTCCAGTTTTCCTGAATGCAGTACACATGTCCTTAAAGAATGTATTTAAATGTGGATGTAACTTAGAAATCTGTAAATAGTGATAAAATAATGATAAAAACATGCATGATTGAGTTTGGCGGTGTGCAGGACAGAAATCCAACACCTACTAGTTTGGGTATCACATATCCTGTAGTGGAGCAAGGAAGACACAGCACTGTAATGTGAATTTATTCCACCTCGGTGGACATCCGGTTACTTTTGTCGAACCACAGATTTTCCTCCATGTCAAATCCAATTTCCTCTTATGCAACACCAGGTTCTCCCAACCATGACTGCACCCTACTCTGAAAATACAGCAAATAATCAAATATATATTTGTCAGAGAAAGGATGTTGGTTGCTGCATTTTGCAGGTCATTGCTTGTAATGCACATTTACTGTATACACATTTGATGTTAAGCTATTCCAAACGGATTCAAGCCATTTTAAATAGTATTGTCATCAACAACAGTTATGCAGTTATATAAGTCATAGTTGAAGACAATTGTACCTAGTTATTTGCATGCAATAAGTATTACCCAAATCTGTACAAGAAATTGAGAAAAAGATGCTGTTTTCTTCAGAGGAAGTGGGCTAATGGTGTGATGGCGTCCAATATGTTGTTTAACTGCACTAATTATTCTCTGAGATTTGTGCTAAGGCATCTGAGAAAAACAGTAATGAGGCCATTAATAGAATTATCTGCATAGTTTGTTGCTGAGGGAGAGCAATGGGTAACGCAGTCTGCTGGTGTAAACTGTAATGCAGAAATGGAGCCGCTGCGCTGCCCTACTCATTGGGTCATCGCTGAGCTGATTGCACACACTTACAACAGGCGTATTGCTTAATTCTGCCCTATATGCTTAAAACAACAGAGCAATGGTTGCGTGGGTCGTGCATCAGACCAGAGTTTCTTTGAGGAGCTGTGGAGAGCAAGGGTGATGGGGTAGTCATGCAGAAGCAAACGTGAATCTGGAAAGAGGTTTGACCCTAGCGTATAAAATCCGATTTTCTGGCTGATGGCCAGAGTTCAAAGAGTACCTCTGCGAGTTGGCACAGCCATTACTCTCCGGGCCTTTTTGGCTTTGATAGTCCAGTGAAAATGTGCCCGTATGTGTATACGCACACACACACACACACACACACACACGCAAGTCTGTTGATTGGATATATAGACAGCAGGAATGATGGAGAGATGATGGGAGAATAGATGGATAAGTGGATAGACGCATGGAGAGGAGCTCGGCGCTAGGCACTCAGCGCTTGGCTCATTCACAGAGCACATCGCAGCCCCTGGGCCGGCAGAAACTGAAGAGCCTTCCTGATAAACAAACACGGGCTTCCAAAACAATCTCTCTCCAGGGCCGAGAGGCATTTAAATGTTTCAGATAGAAAAAGGGCAGAGGAGCGAAATGTGTGCCAGGGCAAGAGCCGGCGCCAAAGCGGAGCCCTTGCCGAGATCTATCACTTTAAATAATTTAGATCCTTTTCTGGTTTTAAGCAGGGCTCTGACACACAATTTGTGCTAAAATACTCTCCCAGGCTGTTTTATTTTTTTTTTGCACAAGGACAGTTCTGAGTTTCTCCAGCCTCTGTCTCACTTTCTCTTTTTTTTCTCTCTCCATTGCCCTAGTCTCTGGAAATCGTCTAATCAGCTGAACCTTGAATTGTGTGACTGATCAATGCTCTGGATTCAGGAGGTCCCCTAGGAAAATGGCAGTTGTCACAGTCCATGACACTAATTTCACTTCAGCCTTGCCTGTCATAAAAGATCTAGTTCAGCACTTCAATGCCAGAGTAGACACGATCGTTTAGAGGCGAAAGAAGTGGGTGATGGGCACCAAGTGTAAAAATAAGCTCTGGTACCCGGGTCTGCTGCTTCTTCTCGGAAAATACATGCTGTCATATCCCTGGCTCCAGTGTATTCTAATAAAAAAGGGATTATTCCTGCAAAGTAGGATGGACACTCTGGACATTTACCAATCAGTGCACTGCACTCCACTTCTCTACTGGTCCTGGCTTTGTCAAAAGGGCAATGAGATAGTTAAAGCCATATCTACCCAGCCTCCATATGCTGGTATTTGGAGGTTATTACAGGCATCTGTTGGTGTTCGCCACTATAGTGTTTTTTTTTTTTTTTCTTGTCATTTCAATGTATTGTCTGTTGTTTGCATTGGCCAGACTCTTTGCTTGTTTCACCACATGCCTTGTATTTGGTATAATCCCCCTTCTGGGAGCATTTCTCAAACCTGGCTTTGTGTGTGAGGCGTGGTGGATATCACTCTGGATAAACGCTGTAATTTCTTGCAAGTCTCATCGAAAAAACTGAGCCTAGGTAATTACTTGCTTAAGGTCAGCGTATGCATTTCATTGTGCCCGCCAGTTTTCATGGACCTTCCGTCGCTGTCATTGCAGTGAAAGCCTGATGTCATTACTGAGGGGAAAGTGGACGACCTTTTCAAGACCACGACCGGTCTAAAGTCTAAAGTTTCCTGTATCTTTTCTAAAAACACAGGGACAAAGGACCAAAGATATCCCCAAGGGAACACACACCTACTCACACATGCCAAATACACACACACACAAACACAGACCCTGAGGCATTACAATTGCCATCATAGACACTGGTAAGGACAACGGATGGCTCGGTGGCAAAGGAAGAAAGGGCACATGTCTCAAGTTCTGAATGTGAGGTGTCAGCACTTGATTAATGCCTTACATCATCATGTGTAGAGTGTCTTGGGGAAGGGGATGATAAGGCGTCAGAAATCGCTGATGGATTGCCAACAGTTCCTTTTGATAAGCCTCATTTCTTTCCCTCCCCCTTTTTCAGCAGACACAGCGAGTGTGCGAGAGTTTTCACATCTTCTTCACCTTCGTCTTCTTTGTCTCTCTCTGTTTTTCGCTCAAGGGACCTTGAGGGTGTCACCCTGTTATGGTTTTTCTTTTTCTTCTTCTTTTTCTTCTTGCTCTATGCTATGATTTCAAAAGCTTTCAAGGTTTTTTTTTCTAAAAGTTGTTTTGAAATTCGTTTTGTCGATTTTTTAATTTTTTTATTTTTTGCATTTCTGCATATTTTTGTCAGTTGCATCTAAAACCAAAGAAGCCCCATGAGATTGAAAACCAGCTTTCTCTATCTCTCAGGCGACGCAGCATACTGTACCTAAAATCACACTATCAATTTTCCCTTGGCTGCTGTCTGCAGATATAAAACTTTAATGGACTTGGCAGTACCCACACATAATATGAAAATGATGTGACCCTGTGCGTAAGCCATACGGTTTGAAATTTACTACTGCGGGGCTGGCTGGAAGATCACCCAATGACGACAAGGGAGCACAAATCATATCACGGAACACGTGCGCACAAATCATGTCACGGAACACGTACGCATGCGCTAACCCCCGGTGCGAGCAGATGAGACAGATGTTGGGGCAAAGGTGGACCAGGAGGGCAGAAAATGTTGAAAGATGATCAGATGAAACCCCACAGTGCTGTCAGCACAAATGTCCTCAAGGTGTTGTTTCTGGAGCTATGGTGCTAGGAACAGACCTACATTATGTGCACATCATCAGGTGTAAATCCATTGAGGTGACAACTGATTGACAGAGAAAGATATTTACTGCTGCTCTTTGTATATGACGGTGAAGGACGGTATTTGACAGCCACTGTTGTCAGGCTTATGGCACTGCAAAGGGTATGAATACATATTTCAAACATAGCAACACACACGCACAACTGAACTTCTGAGCATCAGTTTCCTTACATTAGGAAAGCTAAATCAAATAAATGGTGGAGCAAGTGTGATCAATAACGAGCATGGCTCAGCGGGCCAAACTGCACAATATGGGCCTTTCTCCCATAAATTGCCTTCACTTCAAAACAAGTTGCCAATGTGCCTGATGCGCAGTGGGCTTAAACGACTCAAGTGGCCTGAGTAATTGTATTGTGTGGAATGAGGGTGATAGGGTGTGTGTATGTGTGTGTCGGGTTGGGATGGGGGTGCGGTGGGGTTTGGTGGTAGTTATGGAGGCCAAGTGAAATTACACTGTGTTGAAAAATGCCAGCATCTTGGTCACGGTCGCCTGCTCAAAGCCCACCAACCGCCCCACCCCACCCTGCTTTGGGCTCCATCTCCTCCCTGCCTCCATTGGGTGGAAAGCCACTCGCTGATGAAGCTGGAGAAAGGTTGCGACCTCCATCCTCGAAGTGCTAATGACTCTCCCTTTGCTTGCCGAAATGCCTAAACAACTGTCATCACCGCTCAAGAGAGCAATTCCCCTGCTTGGTTAAATAACCAAAGATAGAGGGGACGAGATATAAAAATAAGAAAGGCTTTTGCCAGCAACTCACTCAGTAGATATTGTAGTTTTAGTGGGTAATCAATGAGAGAGGCAAGCTCCCATTACTCACCTGGCAGCCATCAAGCCTTGGGGCTTTTGGCGTGTTCCACATCTACAGCATTTGTTTCTGCATGCTTGTGATTAGGGTTTCTTTATAGGAAAGAGCCAGCTTTATCTCACTAGATGAATTACGCATGGAAAGAAAGAAAGCTGTGAGTATGTGGACGCCACTGGCGGACCTGTATGGATTTTTTTGTGTTTGAGTGACTAAGCCCACACATATTTCACATATTTGTGCTTTTTATGCCAAAGAAGAATGAAACAGAGGAGGCGAATGGCTATTGGCAAAGATAAAGACAGTCTCAGTATACACTTGACAGCGAGACACATGCAAGGATGTGAATGCTTTTCATTATGCAGCAGGCAGCAAAAGGAGTCTGAGTGTGTTTGCAATGCAGGCATGGAGAGTTTCAA
The DNA here is from genome assembly GCA_017657215.1 of Limnothrissa miodon. Lineage (NCBI taxonomy): Eukaryota > Metazoa > Chordata > Actinopteri > Clupeiformes > Clupeidae > Limnothrissa > Limnothrissa miodon. Next base: position 1,472,803 of record JAGFZM010000002.1, on the reverse strand, counting down.
CAAACGGAGAGTTATGTTTCTGTCTGCTGCGCGTTGACTAACAGAAACCAGGACTCGTAGTTCACGTGCCACACTCTCCATGCGACCCCCTCGGCCAGTGTGTCACATCTGGGTCAGCGGTGGGGGGACGCGGGGGATGCCTGAAGGAGAGGGGGTGCGACTTTGCTGCCGTTTCTCACGAACAACCAGGATCCAGCAGCCGCTGTGCAGTGGGCAAAAATGCATTCAGCATTTAGCCTCGCCTTACATATCGGGAAGAAGCTGTTTACATGATTGTGAGTGATTTCCCACCTGAAATTAATTTTTCCACGTGAACTTCTCCACCAGTTTGATCTGTCCTAATAAACCCGAAGTCACCTGAAGTCAGTCTAGGCATGGGAAAAAGAAACTGACTGAGACGCAGGAGTGAGAGGGGAGTGGGGAGACAAACGAGGCGAGTTCCCTCAAAGGAAATTATCAAACAAAACCAGACTTGCCTAATTACTGTCATGGAAGATTATCCTAGCGTCACTCGGGCTTTTTAACTCTTTACCCTGCCCCAAGAGAGAGAGGGGGAGAATGGGAGAGGGAGAGAGCATCAGGCAGTGAAAGCTGTACACAGCTCAGTCACAGCAAGCTTATCCGAGTCAGTGGGACTCTTCAGCTCCTCAATGGACGCTCCTCAGCCGAGGAGGTGGGAGCGGTGCTGTGGCGTGGTGTTTCTTATCGCCACGGCAGCGCCATTCACCTGGGCTAATCTCCGACTGACACCTTCCTCATCTCTCTCTGCTCCAATTATGAGGCCGCCATTCAGCCCGGGCTGATGTGCCAGTGCTGGTAATCGCATTAGGTAATCCCGCACACTGAAAGGATACAGTGGGGATATTGTCAGGGAACTTTCTCTCTCTCTCTCTCTCTCTCTCTCTCTCTCTCTCTCTTTTTTTCCTTTCTCTCCCGAATGTGCCCACAAGAGGGCTTCAGTTGGCGGCGTGCCAGGAATGTCTCTATTCTCCCATTCCCTAATTGTCAGCTGTCATTGTGTTTAGGCGCGTACGTGTAACCTTCCATCGGCTCGTGGGCCCCTGCACAGGGCCATTCATGTCCGCCACCCGCCTAATCCAGCGTGAGACAATGCCGAGACATGCCTTCTGGCCGGAGTGAAGGGTTCCATTATTTACATACAGGAGACATCATTATAACATTTCCCGGGACCATTATCTCATGTGCGAACTACTGAAATGGATGCCTTTGTACTGCAAGCACTTGTGTACTCTCCAGGACCAACCATGGAATAGGCACCCATGGATAAGCAAAGACAACAAAGCTCTCAATCCACAAGTGGACATGAAATCACACTCCTCTGTCTCCAAGTACAATCTGTTTCACAAGGGACCTTGCATTCATTGCACAGACAAAAAGAAACATTTTTATTTATTGACCCTTTCAAATACACTATAAACCTGTTTCCTCATATATGTATACAAAACCAGTTTGCAGAACATACAAACACCCAAATAAACTGTTATTCAGTTTGGCCTTGAGTGCACCATGAGTATTGGGTTGCATAGGTGCATTTACTTGGCTTTTATAAACAGATACTTGTTTTTAGAAGTCTTTTTTTTTCTTCGTTTTCATTTATTTATCTGAAGTGTTGGTTTATTTTTTTTTGTTTGTGTCACGAGTGCATGATACAGTGACAATAGAGGAATCTCGAGGTCCTGAAATATGAAAGGGGAAACAGACGGGTCTGGAGCCGAATGTGCCAGTATGCACAGCGGTGTAATTGGACCAGGGAAAGGAAGGGGAAACTGAGGCAGTGTGCTAATCAGATTACCCAGGCTGTGGGATCCCCAAGGCCCAGGAGCCAGACCTGACCAGCACGGGCGATGGAGCTAGGCTTAATTGGATGTTATCAACATTGGATGTGCGTATGTGTATCTGGCTGTTCAAATATAAATGCTTTGTGTGTAAGATGTGTATGTTCGTGTGTGTGTGTGTGTGTGTGTATTCAATCTGACTTTTACTGTGCTCTCCTCCCTTGGCACACACGTTTCCATCAATCTCCTCCAGTCAGCTGCCTGACCACAGGGGAATGCCCGCTGGCTGATCAATACATCATATCTATCAGAAACGGTTATAATCATGTGATCATCTCACCACTGGGCTGAAGTGATGAATAGCGGCAAGTGTGTGTTTCCCTCACAGCTAGATGGCTTGTTAATTGCTGTGATATACGTGCCTGGTGACGTCGCAGTAAATCAGCGGGACATGCTAATGGTCTCTCATGATTGCATGTGGGTGAGTTACAAAGACATCCTGACACCGATATTAAACATCAGTGAAGCATAGCAGGAAAGCACATGGAAGAAATTTATGTGAAAAATAGAAAACATCATCTGAAGTCATAATTTAGTCCAAGATATTTTGCCTCATCTTTACAACATGTTCTTGCACTCTTTCCAATAACATATGCGTGTATCTCCTTCATGTTAACTTGTTTCTTTCTTCACCCACTGAAATCTGTACAAGTGAAGCCCAGCTTCTCTCTTTTGTTGCCTGATTGCCCTGTTCAAATGAGAAGTTTTAATCTCTTGGACATCACCCACTTCCCCCACCCTTTCTTAGTTGGAGGTTGTCTGCAGTGCGTATAATTTAAAAGACAAGCTTGATGGCCAACTTTAATCATCCTCCAAGCCTGCTGAAACTCCCAAGAGTTGGCTGCAGGGGGTAGAGAGAGAGAGAGAAAGAACGAGAGATTGAATCATAACATCGTATCCATCAAATAATTACAAATTACAGCCTGAAAAATCTCTACTCCGACATTTTGGCTGGTTCATTGTTAAAAAAAGGGAAAACGTAAGGGCCAACCGATGGGAAATTAATCTTCTTTTACCCAATTCTAATTTGAAAGGTAGGTCAAAAAGAGGGAACTGTCTTTGGGGTCCAAGGCTCACTATAATTTTTATGCTGCACGACTTCAGATCAGTGCAGTTACTGAACTAAATAAAAAAAGCTGGATTAGGGGCAGACCAGTGATCAGTTAGAGCAGTCAGAAAGCTGGGGCAGCGAATACAGTCCCCCCCTACAGTGTTGGTGAGTGTGTCCCTGTGCAGCATCACCAAACACATAATCACATATGGCTCCCCCACACCCATGGGACTGCCCCCCTGAGTGGGAGTGTGGTCAACAGGTATCTTGGTGCCAGCTCACGGAACCTTATCTGTTTTTGGCAGGCCTGACTTCAGAGTCAGCGTTATCCACCAGACCCTTTGCTGTAGAACATTGATAGATAAACACACAGACACATACACGCACACTTATTCACACACCCTCACACTCACTGACACACACACACACAGAGGACCTTTTGTAATTCATATGGGTTTCAGGCATCTAGAGATATACCGGGTCAAAGTTAAATATCACTTACCTGTGAGGTCATCTTAGGGGTTGCCTTCGCTTCTAAACCATTGAATGTAAAAAGAACACACCTATTTAATTCAGCGTGTGTAATACTCAAATGGCAGTTGTTAAAGGGCTATACTCTGCATGACCTTTAAAACTGAGTATCATGCTCAGCTTCTTTTGACAATTTTTCTCCAGAGGCCACAAGGCACAAGCTGCATGAGCTGTGGGAAATATATGTAGGTGGCCAGTTCACAAGCCCTTGCGAGGAACTCCACACATTTCCACCAGTAGCCTTTCACAGCTCTTCCAATGGAAAAAAAAATGTGATTGGATTGTGAAAACGGGGTCATCTCTGTACTGTAGAAAAGCAATAGAAAACCGGTGAAAAGAGAGAAAGAAAGAGGAGAGGAAGAACGCCTTGGAAAAAAAAAGGCTTTTTTGCTAAGAGTGTGCAGTGACCCAGCACAGAAGGCTGCTCCTCCAAGGCAGCTCCCTGCACAAAGCCCTGCTCCCTCATTACTGCGGGGGCCAACCGGCACTGGGCTTTCTTGCTTTTTTTTTATGTCGGCCTGTCTGAAAACACGCAGACATTCTCGAAAACCTCAGGAGACCTCTCTGACTCCAAACACCGCCTGAAGGGGTCTTGCCCTGTCTTTCTTCTTTCTCTTCGTTTGCTGTGCTTTGTGTGTTTAAAAAAAGGCAAGGGGGAGAAAAGAGACAGTAAAGGGACTCGGGTTCGACCCATGGTGGAGCGAGAGAGAGCGTCCGTCACACGGACAGTCTACCAACTAGCCCGGGTGAGAGAGGGAGACGAATGCGTCCGTTTTGTGTGTCTTCTGCCGACGCCACATTCCGGGCATGAGGGAGTGTATCAGGCCAGAGCTCAGCCGAGAGTGTCCCGCTTCACCCTGAAAGCAGGCGCCAGTGAAGTGCAAGTGCGTCCACCCTGGCATGATGGCACGAATCGGCACGAGATGAGACGCCCTGCTTTTTTCCCACCTTTTGCCCCATCAACGCTATCTGAAAAAGCTTAAGTGAGTATTGTAATATATATTCAATTAAATTCAATTCAATTTTATTTATATAGCACATTTTTACAAAAGGCATGTCACAAAGCGCTTAACACAAGAGGCCCAATGAGCAACAGGGGCATGGAAAAACTCCCTAGCAGCGGTTTTTGTTTTTACTTGTTATGGTAAAGGAAGAAACCTTGGACAGTTCCGACAGCTCAAGGGGCTAGCCCAACTGCCTAGTATATATAATAATAACAGTCACACAGGCCAACACCAGATGGAATAATTTCATTTCCCTCCTCGCCTCACAAAATAGCATTTCTACTCTGTCTCTGTCCGTTCCAAATATCCTGTTCCTGTAAACTCCTACTGTTTCTGGGCAGCCTCCCGTGAGGTGTTAGACCACATTAATGTTCTTTGTGTTAAACACCAAGCAAGCAATTACCATGGAGCCCGGGCCTGCATCTCGATTATTCTTGCATTAAAGTGTGATCCGTATCGCCTTCTTTTAATCAACTGCTGCGTGTCACCGGGTTATTGGAATTCGCTTGAATAACCAATCTTCCATCAAACATCTCTCTCTCACTCGCTCTCAAGCATGCACACACACACACTCACACACACTTTTTTTATCACCTTTTAATAACATGCTTCACCTGCCTGACACTGTTCCCCTCTTTCAGGAAATAAATGACTATCTGGAGATCTGCTTAGGGTCTGATGGGTTGGCTTTGATAGTGCTGGGGCCATGTCAATGTAGCTGGGCCTTTTAGCCTGCCAAATGGATGGACCACGGGTCCGCCCTGCTCTGTCCATTGTCACTGTTTGGAATTCTCTCTGCTAGGCACCATCTGTATTTCCAAATAAACACAATCAGCCATCTGAGATATGATATCACACACACACACACACACACACACATACACACACACACACATTGCACTGGCTTGCATGGGAAAGCCTTATTATTCCCTTTTTTTATTTTATTCCCTTCACCAGTGTGTCCCTGTGATGACCACTTCTGAGCCAGAGTCTTATCCTAATCTCCTAATGGGCACGCAAGCTCAGAGAGAGCCCTCTTGTTAGACTGATTAGGCAAAGCTAAAATGCAATTTCTTAATCAGATTATAAGAAAGCAGCGGCTAACTACAGGAGACGGGAACAGCTTGGGGTGGGGTGATGAGGGGGAGGGGGTTAAAAAAAGACGAAGGCTGGACAGGTTTTAAATATGTACTCTATTAGGGTTGTTAAAGTTCATTTGTGGCTATGTCATAGAGGTATGCCAAATAAATTAAAATCATTATTTTGAAAAGAACATCAAAACCTGAAAACATCTGCAAACATCTTAATTAAAAATTAACTGTGATGTTCAGAGCTATCATGATGTTTCTATGGTGTTCAGAGCTATAATTTTCTTTAGAACTTTCTTTCTACAGTTATGATATTATTAAGAGATACATTTAAATGTTTAATCTTTTGACAGCTCTAATAAATATTCTGAGTTCTTGGGTCTTTGAGATCCCCATATGATGTTTAAGTACATGGATGTAGTAGTCACCTAGAATTTCATGTCTCTCACACACACCGCTTTATAGTGTCCATCAGGAGAGGCTTAACCCAACCCACAGTAGGGTCCTCACTGATCCTCAGTTCCCTACTGGGAATTTGATGAGCCGCGGTGTCTGTGTTAAAGGCTGGAGAGGCCCACCAACAGACATACTCATGGAGTCTCTTATATGTTCTCAAAAGTGCTATTTTAATGTTCCAGTGGTGTCTACTGAACAACGGGACTAGATGTAACAGAAACATTTTGGCGTGACTAGAAGTCTTGTTGTTTTTACAGTCCATACCGTGTCTGTACACTGTAAATTGTGTACAAAGGAAAGTTGCATTCCGATTTAATGACTAGTGTCATGCAACTTCATGCAAGAGAGCATTTGATGTGGCTAGGAAGATCAAGAAAAAAAGCAAAGGAACTAGAGAGGGAGGAGGCCAGAGAAGGGAAGCTGAGGTTCATCTCTCAATCTTCCCGCAGCAGATGTCTTGCGGAGAGAAAACCTCATTTGGTACCTCACCACGGGAGGTCTGGGGGAAAGCAGGTAGAGACACAACGAGAAAATAAACAAATCAAAGGCAACAAGCCATGTAATAACAACTCCAGGGAAGCTTCTTGGAGGTGCCTTTACGCCTCCATTATCTACCCAAAAATGTTAGCGCCTCTAGTCACTTCATCACTCAAAAAGTGTTTGTTCCTTTCGAGAAAACACCCCCTCCCTCAAACACTCCAAACCCACACACACACAACCTACCCTGGAAGGGTGTGGATTGAAATCAGACGGGTCTGATTTATTAGTGCATGTGCAGATTTGTCTCATGTCACACTGAGGCACGGCACAGCATGCAGGTGTTGTTCGCCAGATTGCTGGAGCTTTAGTGAAAGCCATGGCCTGTTGGAAGTGGGGGGGGGGATCACATGTTTCAACTGTCTGATGACAGGCAAACCAGGTTTCACCTTTTCTTGCAAATAGATGTTTTTCCCCCAATGCCATATAAGCCTGCGGTCTGCAGCCATCTAACCCCCCTTCTATGTACACAAGGAGAAAATGTCAAATGGAATATTTGCAGCACATTCCTCCTCAGAAAACCCATTCCTCTCCTTTCTGACACTCCAAGGTTACTGTGGGAAATTCATTTGGCCCAGTGTCAACAAATCCCAAGTTCCTATTACCCATGTGCCCAAGGCCTCGCAAAGACTCATTTGTAATGACCTAACCAGTGGATGTTTGATAGTCAACAAGTTACTATCACCTCTTTCTTCAAGGGGACTATAATATTCTATATTGCTGTAGTGTTTTTTTATCACAGAAATGAAAAAAGTTTTACTTTAAGCACACACATGTGTTTCATCTGTTGAAATAAAGCATGCAGTTGTCATCAGTGTTGGGGACTTAAAAGTATAAAACCTAAATAATTTAATCATCAATAACAAAATAAAATATCAGTTATATTTGTAAAGATGTTAAACTAAATTGTCGCTACTTTCAGAATTACAGTTTCATCTGAATATCTTCAGCAGAAACATTCGCTATTTGTTTTATTTTAAAAAATGTTGTGGACTGTATCCTTTATGTACAGCTGAAAGTCTTATACTATTCTGATATGTTTAATTGGTTCTCACATCATGTTTTAATTGGCAGCGCCACCCACTTGCTGCGGGATCTCCAGTTTGAGCTGCAGATGCAAGTCGTCTAAGCTGCAGATGCAAGGAGGCCTGGGATGTGTGATTGATAGAAACTACAATTTACTGTAGGCCTGGCCTCCAGAAATGCTAACACATATCTGTGGTGAGCAGGCACACATACTTGTATGCGCAATCCATCTCAAATGAGCAGACGACTGCTTATTCTGGTGCCAAATGTTAAATGTCAAATATTTGATTTAGGCCAAGCTATTCAAAGATTAGCATGATCTCACAGACAAGCGCTGTGGAGGTGTTTAAGTCTGACACTACGTCTGCTAAGGGAGTTTAGGATTTTGACAGCAATTTGTCAGTGTTGAGGTTAACCCTACCAGGATTCAAAAACTCAAAATGGTTGACAGTTCATTAAAAATTGTAGAAGAGTATCCCAAAAGCAATTAGATGAAAATAAATACATACATTAAAGTAATTTAATTGGTCACACTATAATTATATTTTAGATAGGGTCAGAGAAACTTTTAGAACACTGGTTGTCACAACTTCACCCCCCAAATGAATTCTAATCATTAAACAATAATGTGCTGCTGATTATCCATCTATATGACTACTATTTGTTCCACTATTTCACCTCAGACTCAGTTGTATTTTTAAGCTCTTAAAGGCTGGCAATAAGTTCTTTAAAAACACCAAGCTGACCAAAGTGCCTTTGCATCACAGAAAGCGAAATTAATGGTTTTGTGCTTTTTTGAAGATACTCCTGTCACAAATTGAAACGTAACAGTCAGGATTTCACAGTCTCTCATGACCACAAAGGGAAAAGGGAGAAAACATCACAGGAATGACTCTTGCTTCAAAGGACTTTGTTTAAAGAGGGGAAAATATGAGAGGCTATAAAATGCCCACAGATACATGCGTGGAGGACAGTACAGATTATGTCCATCATTTTAATTATCATTTCTAACACATGGAACCTGGCATGCCAATTTATATCATCACAGCATGTCTAGTGAGACAGTTCAGAGAGAAAAACTTCTAAATCAATCATGGTAGGAGAGAGACTTTACTTGGTCAATTACTACTTAGAGCTCAGTCAGTCCAAAGGCACCGAGCAAAAGAATGTAGACTGGACACTTTTTCCCTCTTCTTCTGAAGTGAAGAACTTTCTGTAGCCAAGGTCTCACTAAATGATCTTAATGCATTTAAATGAATCAGCTTCTGTAAACTTTCCACTGTAACGAGAAATCAGTGCTGTTTCATCCTTATTGTGTAATGTTTGTGAAAAAGAGAAAGCCATGACTGTCATCATTCATTTGTCAGGCTCATTTGTTAGGTTTACATAAAAAGCCTTGGGATTCAAAAGGAAGCACAGACATGTCCAGGTCAGAATGAGTCAAAATAGTTTCATTATAACCAGCGAAAAGCCACCCGAGCTTAGTTAATTCAAAGAGGGACCTTGAATTTTCCAAATCAAAGGAAAAGACCTTACATCGCCTTCTTCCATCTCTCAGCATGAGAAAAAACATCAGGCGGAGATGCATCCAATGCAATCAAAGATACTGATCTTAAGTATTATAATTTTATTATTCTGTATTTCCGGACTTCCCCCATCAACCCCCCCACCCTTTGTGCGCTCTTTCCCAGATGCCCCTCCGGTTGTTTGTCGACCCTTGTTTGGATTTATTGGTAATGGAGAAGCATCACTGTGCTTTTTTTGGCCGCGTCCAATTCCTGTGTTTCCTGGTCCGCTGCCAGTCCATTGTCCCAGTCGTCAGACTCTGTCTCTTTGTATGGAGGCTGAAAGGAATCCAAGGAGAATATTCTTGATAACTGGACACTCATGTATCATTCCTTTGCATGTCATACCCGCTGAAGTAGATAAAGTCCTCAGTTTCAACAGCCATAAAAAGTGTTGTTTTGGAAACTGAAGGACTCATGTTTTCCATCATGTACAACAGCATGGAATCAACAGAGTACATCTGTATTCATCACAACAAAGACTAATGTAATTTTAGATGTGAGATGCCTGTGGCTACAAGCCTACACCCACTCAAAACCTAGAGCACTGGCAGAGTAGGATTTCCCACACATTGGCTGGTAGGCAAGAAAACATTAATTTGAACAACACCAGCACTGCATTTCTATAGAGGGGGTATCCCCTCATTCGCAACTTCGTCTGAATTTTGATCTGTATATGCTTCCTTCCAAGTAATTTCCCAATTAATTTGCCTATTTCAAAAACGAACTCTTCCTCTCTCTCTCTCTCTCTCTCTCTCTCTCTCTCTCTCTCTCTCTCCCCCACACTCTCCTATCTCCCTTTCACTGTCCTTCACATTTCCACTATCATATATCTATAAACAGATATGGTCCGTCTCTGCTCTGTTTACTGAGGCTCTGGTTAAATGCCAGCCTGACAGGTTTTTCAGCAGTGATTGCTGTCGGAGCTATGGACTGCGCTGGAGATCGTCATAGTCTCGAGAGAGGTCAATTACCCTCGCTGTGCAAAATATCACAGTCCCACCGAGTATTGCAATAGTTTCCTGGCTACTTCAGAAGTCCTGTGAAACACAAGTCTCTGTGGGAGATGAGACCCCACGTCTCCTTTTTGTTTCTGGGTATTTTTTTTTTTTTTGTTCTTTTCTTTCCTTACTGACTTTCAAGGTAATACGTATGCCTGTGACTTCCATTTAGAATCCACCTGCACAGGGTAGAATCCCAAAGTCCTTCCCTTAGACCCAAGCCAAGAAGTCTCTAGCATTTGAAAATGGCCAATCATGAAGCTGATTTGAGTCAGTTAAGTGTCTGAGGGTTCAGATCTTAGTGTTTCGATGGGAATCTAGAATTTGGTCATTCCAGCATTCCCACTGGTCCCGCTGGCTTTTCAAATGAAAAATATGCATCAAGACATTGCATGGCCTCAGATTACTCAGTGACCTTCAGGTTGTATTTAACCTGAAAGTATTTTAAAGGTCAAAGTGTCCTGTTGAATAGATGTTAATGGCTTGTCTTATTGTCCTATAGAATCATGCTGTGTGCTTGGGAAAGAAGCGTACTGTGGGGAACTGAGCTAAAGGTCATAATGCATCCAGTGGTTGACCTCAAAGATGTCAGTTTGCCTTAGTAACCGTAGTTTAGCAGGCGCTAACCGATTTTCCTGTGAAATACAGTATGTATATTTTGATGTGGTCCTGTTTCCTTACTGTGCAAACAGCCTGACTGTAGCTCTTTTGGTGCAGCTTTGACCTCAGCCTTACCCCAAAATTAGAGCCCCTAGATGAAGCGAGTTAAGAATCACAAATCACTCGGATCAAATAAAACATCGAGCCCCAGGGCGGTCAGGGCTCGCGCTGAGAAAGAAAAAGGAGCGGAGAGCCCCGCACAGACACAGACACGGACACAGACCCCAGGCTAGAAATAGCCCTCTCATCAGTAGGAAGCTTCTAATGAACAGTCTTCTGACAGTAGGGGTTATGGGCAAGCTCTGATTGGTCTGGGGCTGGAGTTGTGAGGTGGCGCGCAGCCACAGGCCCTCAGAGGCCCTCCTCTACCCACATTGAAGCCCCAAGACCAATTAGTCAGGGTCTCGGGAGGGGTGAGATCACGAACGAGGTGGGGTTAGGCTGGGGCGTAAAGGGGTCTAAGGATGAGTGGAGGGTGCCCTGGTGGGATGAAGGAGAGGTGCTGGACAGCTGACTTCAGAGCCCCCTAAGCATGGCTTATCTATTAAAAACATGACTGGGATGCATGCAGGAGAAGAGAGATAGAGACAGAGTGAGAGAGAGAGAGAGAGGAGACTAATTGCACAGACAGCACGCCATCCTCTCAGTTTGACAAAGCTGTTCACGCTTCGCCCTTTTTGTGAGCAGAGGTGAGCTTTTGGCAAAGTCAAAAGGCTTTATCAGACTTTACTTTGAATAATGAGCCTCCCCACCGGACCACTTCAACTGAAGAGGTTTTCTCTCCGCTCTGAGGGCGCAGGAGACCCACACCCATCCCCCCAACCTCAACCCCTTCAAAAACCTGCATTCAGCTCGGAGCAGTTGCTGCATAAACATGGAGCTAAATGCTACGATGTTCAGTGAACATTTTTCCAAAACATAGGAAATGCACCAAATGCGTCAACCACCCTCTCTAAGGTCACGTAATTGCCCCTCGAGTGAGCTTATAAGAAACGCCCAGGTGCATGTTTTTGTGCGGTTCCCCCTTGTGGTCTTGTGGTGAGCTCTCGTGATCATTGTCTAAGTGCACAGGCACAGGGCTGGGCTGGATGTTATTTCAGCTGGGACAGCCTAGCAGAGTTATGCAAATGTGTTTTGGGAGCAGAGTTTTTAATATACAACATGTATAATTTATGTCGACAGCAGTAGAATATACAAAGGCTTTGGGGACCCTAAACTAATTGGAGACATTTTTGTGTTTTGCTGTTCTGAAGTGAAAGGCGCTTTTCCTCCGGATAACCGCCAGTGAATGAAGTTTTTGTAACTTTAAAAATGTGCTGTCGCTCTTTATTCGATGTTATCGATGTTTCCCTCAGTGTTACTTTGAGGATCAGGATTCACTCACTACATAAACAAACTTCCAAAAAGCTACAGCCTTCATTATTTTATGTATTCATGTTTCTTGTTTACATACTGATTTGTTTTTTCAAGGCGGATGGTGGTAGTCGGTGGACTGAGAAATTCTTGATGTAGATGATGATGTTACAAAAAAGGCTTTTTTCTGGTAGGAATTATACTTGAGATGTATACAGGCTGCATGAGTTAATCTTCCTCCCCATTTTTTATTTATTTATTTATTTATTTGCTGGATATCTTTGAATGACAACAAGGTGAGGCTGAAAAGGGCCCGAGTCCGACATAAGTGGTTTCTGTCAGGTATCGCATCAGCTCACGCACCTGGCCAGAAGGGCCTCCAGACATCATCCTTGAGAGCCCCAAGCACTGTGATTGCATCGTGCAACCATGCATCTTGTGCGCGGATCAAATGCGCCCACCCCACAGATTAGCATTTCATTGAGGTGTTTCATTTCACCACCTTGGCCACTGGCATTGTTGTGTGTGTGTGTGTGTGTCTGAGACGAGGTGAGAGGGGGTTGCAAGGCTTTGGGGCTGGTGGTGATTACAACCTCGCCCATCCACTTCATCCCTGTCACATGGCCATCTTTGACTCAAGCTCACTCGCCCGCTCGAGCCGACTACCACCCCCCATCCCTCCATATCAGACTCAGCTGGAGCGTCTCCCCACAACAAGAGAGGGATAGCGATGATGCCGCGGGCCGAGGACCACACAAAAACACCTTCATGGATGGCCGAGCCCAGGCCAGCGGACTCCCATCAGGAAGCACAGGAGTGGACAGGCTGGAGTGATAGCTGGCCGATCCTGATATGCACCTCTGTTTATCGGCAGGAAGAGGGGCTTGAAAGTACACAAAGCTCTATCCAGATTGAGCCTCTCCCAGCTGGTCACATTCTAAAAGTGTTCAAACATCCCCCCTAACATGAAAGCCTACTAAGATCCCAGTTGTCCTCCCTCCTTTACTCTCTCTCTCTCTCTCTCTCTCTCTCTCTCTCTCTATCTGCCCATCTCGTTTTCCCTCGCTCCCTCTGTCATTTTTTGAAAAACTGAATTGGCTAGCCAAACAACCTCTGAAAAAAAGCCCTGAAGTACTGAGTACAGAGTGCCAAAGTGTTCCCTGTGAGTCGAAAACGTATCCTCGGTTCACTAGATCTGTTTCCAGTCTCTGGAGTGCTTTATCTGCATCGTTCTGCAAGAGAGTGAGAGAGAGAGAGAAAAGAAAACGAGGGGAGTGTATGGAGAGTGAAAAACAAGCGAGAAGAGGTTGCACTCAGAAAGCATCCTGCTCAAGGACGCTGCAGGTTGGCATTGTCACCAGTAAGTGCGTCATAAAAGGAAAAGTGTGTGTGTGTGTGTGCCTGCTTACCTGTGTGTATGTTTGTGAGTAACAGAGAAAGCAGGAGATAGAGAGAAAGAGAGAGAAAGGGAGAGAACGTGCCTAGGGAACAATGGAGTGGAAAAACTCTCTCTCCTTCTCTCCTCCAGCCTTTCTCTCTCTCTCTCTCTCTCTCTCTCTCTCTCTCCATCCCTTTTCCCCCATTTTCAATATCTACAGATCTTAATGAGCACCAACACTCTCCATCTAAGGGAGAGAGCGCAGGAG